>NCQV01057413.1:0-10144 GCA_002740545.1 Lophocereus schottii | reverse complement strand
ATCCTGTGTTCATTACTTCCGCACTTAATTTTGTTGAATTTTTGCTTCTGCACAGCTCAGGAACAGTCCATGCGAATAGGGTCCCATAACTGTTTGCCAGCATATTGCGAAAATCGGACACCACAATTCACCCCCCTCTTGTGGTTGTGTACTCTCTAATTCGACACAAACTAAAAAAGTTATTAAAGTTCCATGTGGATAAGGAGCCAGAAAGGGTCAAATCCCCTACTTCTGATCAGAGCGTTAATAAATACACTATAGGGAGCATCACCTTCACTTAGAAGAAGAATCCTATTTGACTGACCCTATCGTGATTGAATGGCTAAGCTAACCATGGGGGAAGTCTTTCTTTGGGCATGCTGTGGAAGAACTACGATGCAACAGCTTTGGCATCACTGCTTGCCCGAAGCTCTATTCCTATCACGCAAGAAAGAGGCATGTTTAACTGACATGGATATCGTCTGGTCTCCATGCTCGCATTTCAATAATCACTACTTGGTTGGACATTCCTTATTCTTTTGACATGTCAGTGGGCGATCTCCCTCATATGGAAATGCCAAAACTTTCAAGTAGAGCAGCATCTCACTGCAATGAATTAACTAGATTTATTGAATTGCATGATGCCGAGTTCTCCCCTTGTCCACTACTTTTGCTGGACAAAAGCGATCAATTAAAGGCTTCATATCTGAACAAAAAAGACAGTATACTCAAGCTATGGATCAATATCCTGGCCACCCCCTTCTCGTGTTAACACATGCATGAATGAAAGATCAAATATGTATACTGACTCGTCACTACTACTTGAACCTTACCTACTCAATGCCTAATACATCTAGATAGTCGCAAACCATCAATCGATTGGCTAACTCACTCAAGCAAGAGAATAATAGGACTTAATTTTCACTACGTAATTAGACGTGCCTTTTTATACCTAAAGAAGACTCCTTGCCCTTTTTTTGATATCATTAGTAGTGGGCTTTCCCAGCTTAAAGCAGCAAGCACTATGAGAACTCTACTTCCAATGTTTGGCTTAGTATTTTACCCTTTTGCACATATATTTTTTCTTTATCTTCATACATCGACCACACAATTGATGATCAAAGAGATATAACAAGAAAAAAGATGCGGAATTTGGGCAGATTTTCCCTAAAAGAATGCATGAAAGAAATTTAAGGGATTTCACATCGAAAAGAGTTGTGAAGTAGTGCAATATAGTGAATTAGGTCAAAATCATCACCTCGGCGCACACAATAATATCTTTGTTTAAGAAGTTCAAAGTCAAAGCCAAAGAGCTTGCATTAGAAGATATGCTTGAGAAATCCGTTCCAACAGAAAACAAGAGCTCACAACTCGTCCCCTAAGGGGCAAAAACCTGTGATAGAAGGACCATACGACTATAACTTCAAAGTTTTTCATGTTCATAACTATTAGCCCAAAAACCCCATTTCTAGTCGAAGGTTTTGGAATTTTTTTATATGACGTTACAGGGAAACTTTGAAGAAACCATATGCCTGTGCTTGAGACAAAAAGTCCTGAAGTAGCTTTCTTTTGTTGAGAATTCTTCTTCTAAGTCAAGTGACTGGGACCCTACTTACCCTTTTTTGGATTTTGGACAGGGTTTTGCCATATCAGTTACGACGTCTTAACCGCAAGCCCGTTTGACCAAGTTCAGGAGTGGAAAAAGTAGAATCTATTATCTTCTTTCCCTAGGAGTTTTCGAAGTGAACATGTGCACTACTACTTGGAGCTCTTTGCAAGTGCAAGAAAGGGAGAAGAAAATTTCTTCTTCAACGAATAGCTGGTGCTAACACTAATAAAATAAGATTGAATTATCTTTCTTTTTTTAATTTGCATGCATTACTGGATTTCTGCAAGGCCCTTGTGACATCTTTGCTTTGTTTTAATTGTGCTATTGCCATTGCCCTTGGCCCATATAAAAAGATCTCATTTCAATCCATTTTTGACTCACTAAGGGAGCTATGATTAAGATTGTCTAAGAAAAACAAAAAAAAGACAAGTAAAAATTTAAAAAGATATTAAAAGACATGATTTTCAAAGTCTGTTACTAAGAGAAGCGGTGATCTTGTCTTGGTTGCCAGAGGAGAGGAAGCGTTTGGACCACCTTTTTCAGCCAGATAGCGAGCAATCACTTAGCAATGAACACTAAGTGAAAGCGGTCAAGAATAAGTAGCTATCCCTTATGGGAATCGAACCCTATCTTTGATATAAAAAGACGATGCCCTAACCACTGAAGGAAAGGGACCAAAGAGCCATTTTTAATATACTGGTGCTTCGAGAATAGAAGTGGTCCGTTTTGTTTGTATATGCAATTCTTCATTTGGTTTGTGTTCTTTAAAGCTCTTTGGTATGTGAATTCGGCCTCACATCGCTCGCCTTCCTACGAGTTCCTTTACAGAGTTAGTGACACACCAACCACATCCCTTTCCTTTCTCTGATCATCAAGCTTGATGATCTCTTTATTCGTCTTTCATCTTCCCTGAATCAAAAAAGTATTAAGATCGAAGAATTAAAAAGGTAAATCTTAGTCTTCTCGAAAGCACTTTGCATAGTAAGTGACGGGCATCCTTTTACTCCTTTTCTTCTTTCTATTCTGAACATGGGGTCCCAAAAAGGAGTGAGCTGTGTGATGAAGATGCTGATATACTACCCTTCAGTCTTCTTCTTTCTTTCCTTTCTCGGGGAATGAGCACACCTTCAACTACTCACTAGTGCCCAGATTTTCTATCTCCACTAGTTCTATCCTTACTCCTAACTATAAATATTCACGGCTTATTCATAACCAAGGCTATAACCTCCAAATCAAGTAGTAGAATTCTCTGCTCCCCTCGGAAAACTCGATTACTTTGACCAGCCGCAATGACCTTTTGATGCTTCTAGCCGTCAACTAAGAGCAATTGACCTCTATGTATATAATGGAGAAAGGACAATCTACCTTCTAACAAGATATCCAGGTATCCTAGTACCAAAGAGAGAGCGTGGCAAAGCTCGATGAATAGACAGGGAATAGACAGTCCCCCGGAGGTCTAGCTAGTGAAGGGCAAAAAAAGTACTTACCTAGCTTAGTTAACTTAATAGGCTTATAGAGGAAAGGCCTAGCCTTGGAGTCGTACCACCAATAAGAAGATAAGGGGAATCTCTACCAAGTGGCTTCGAATATGAGGCTGAGGTGTCACCTCTCTTGTTAGTAGAAGTTGAGCTTGTTGGATCTGCTGCACGTGGCATGAGTGATCGTTAACCCTGCCCCTTCTTATCGTCATTTGTGATGTTGAGTCCTTAATTGAGATCAGCGGTTTGGTAGGTCCTTGGACACTGGCTGTTATACTGACGTCTACTCAGACCTGACGATGAGAGTCAGCTAGCCTAACAAAGAAAAGACTTAACAAACAAAAAGTACATACTATGAAAATGCTCTACGCTCTATCTTCCAACCTTCATAAATACAGCTTTAAAGCATAGTAGCCTACCTTTGGTTCAGGTTTGCTACTTGCTAGCCGTTAGCTGACCCTTATAGTGATCTTTAACTCTACAACTAATTGACTAATAGGGTCAACAAAGCATTGACAGATGGAAGGAATGCTTTGTCTAACTGTTCATGCTAAAAATGTGCTATTTTAAAGGCATTTTACACCTGTTTTTTGCTCGTTATAATTGTTACTTTTAGGTTTTTATTTTGTTTCGTAGGTTTTGAATAAAAGAAAAGTGACTTTGAAAAAATACAACAAATATAAGAAAAATGCTGTTACAAGCCCACTTGACTCACGTTAATCCGGATTGCTGGGCCCAGTTCCTATTTTAGCCCATTGAAAATAATGAAAAAAAAAGAAGAGAGGACAAAAAAAGAGAAACCAGCCCAGATTAATCGGCCCAATTCTCACCCTCCCCCCAAGCATGCCTGGTATGTGACCTATAATCCACCACCCTTATGCGCATCTCACGTGCTGTCTTGATAAGCCCCCTTAATGTTCTCTCCCATCCTCTCGACTTTGGGCCCAAATCCTGAAAACCCAGTTTCCTCCCCGATACATCCCCTGCCCTGCTTCTCCATCCATCATTTTCATCACTTCCATTTCTTCACTCTCTTCAACAGCTCAGCACCTTCAACCATCAAGCAAGACAGCATATGACCCTGTCCTCATCCATCCACATTCCACGGAACAAACGCCAACAAAGCATGGTATTTCTGCCCACGTGTCTCAAATTGAACAGTGAAGAATGAAGGAGGCACGGGTATAAATTGCAAGGGCTAGCTCCAGGCTAGGGGTTAGACAATCTTTAGGTTTAGTTAGTTTAATTTTAGCAATCGTTTTCTCAAAATTCAAACACATTTCAATTCAATTTCTGGGGTTAGTGTTTATTGTTAGTTAGTTGTGGGTTTCGATTTTGATATAATTGAAGGCTGAATTTGTTGAATTCCAGTTGATATGTATGAATTAAGTTTCTATTGTAGTAATCTTGGCCAAGCTTAGTCAAGATTGCCGTTTTCTCCCCCTCCCTTGTTTAGGTTTATGGTCGAATGCTGGCTCTGGTGTTTAACGGCGAGAGGCGAGGCTATGGTTGGTCTAGTTGGCATTGACTGTGGTTAATCTTCTCCCCTGCCGAGTTCAGTCGTGGCCTATTTTGGGTTTGCACTCTGTTCCTCTGCTTCTCTTTTAATCGCTTCAAAGCCCTGCTAAAAAAAAAGTAAGTAGCTTAATCTGGTTGTTGAATGGTAGAGTTGATTAGGTTTGAGCTGGCTTGAATTGTTATTGTTATCAGTTCATAGGTTCGATTATTAGGTATTATTAATGGTTGGTTTCGATTGTGCTGATAGTATGGTTTTGATTTCGTGGAGGAAATATGTTGGTTTGTGATGATTCGAATCTTGGTTTGGCTGATAGAATGGTGCTGACTGAATGATGATTAGTTTAAATGGTTAATTTGAATAGTTTGCTTAGTTTGCTTGAATGGAATATGATGGTTTGTTTAGCTTCACTAATGTTGAATAAAGGTTTGCTTAGTTTAGCTTCATTAATGTTGAGTGATTGTGATAGTTTGTTTATTTGATTGAATGCTAATCTAAATTTAGTTAAGTTGAATTAGTTGATTTAGAAGTTTAGGTGATTTAGTTGATTTTAGTAGTTTGGTTGATTTAGTTTGAATGATCTTTTGATTACTTAGGTTTCGAAGGTTTTGATGATTCGAAGGTCTTGGTTTTATTTGGTTGTTTGAATGCATTTAGTAGCTTGGTGTGGTTACTTAGGTCTCATAATGGTATTTCTTCAAATTACTGGCTTAGTTCTTCCCGTTGAGGTCCTATTAATCACTTGGTTGAAATTTTCTAAGTTAAGTATTTCCTTAGGTTTAGGCAATGTTAGTTTTAGAAATTTCAATGACCTAAATCTTTTCCCTTGTCCCCGAGGACACAACCCTCAAGTACTACAGTGAAAGCTCTATGCTTGCGGCATTTAGTTTATCACTTAAAATATCCCAATAAGTTTTTGGTACTGTTGTCGAGGACGATGGCATAAGATTATGTCGTATTTTTATTTTCTTAGCTACTTTCTTATTAGAGTTGCATATGTTACACCTTACTTTGTTTATTTCATTAGATTGTTACTTAGCTTAGTTCATTTCTTGAAAATTTTCAAAAATTCAAAAAAAATTAGAAAAGCGAAAATTTCAAAAAAAAAAGAAAAACTTTCACAAATACTAAAAATTAGAAAATTGAAAAAAATTGAAAAAAATTTGTAAAATTTGAAAATCACGAAAAATGGGTCGTGTTGAAGTTTTGAATTTGGTTTTGAGGGATTATTTTATTTGCGTTTAGAAATTGATAAACCTTCTTGACTTGGTTACTTTTTGTGTGTAAATAGCCTTTGGGGTTGAGTAACTTTTTAATTTTGATTTTGTGTTTGCCATAAGAAAAAAACAAAAAAAGTAGGAAACTTAAAAATCCAAAAAAAAAAAAAAAACAAAAGGAAAAAGATCAAAAAAAGGATTTCTTTTGGTGAAGGTGTGGGATTTGTATGATTAGTTGGGTTAGAGACCCCGAAGATCAAAGTCTTGTTAGGAGTGAGCCCGACCCTGACTTAGAACCCAAACTTGAACCTAAACTTGAATTAGAGAATATGCCATAAGAAAGGACTTTGAGTGATATTTTCTATCCTCCTCGGACTGCTTTGCCATCATGTTTTGTTATTTCTGTTCTTGCATTGAATATAACATTAGAATTAAAACCCCATTATACTCAGATGCTCCCTAAATTCACAGGTTTAGAGGATGCTTATTTGTTTTTAAGGGAATTTGAAGAAGTTTGTTCTATAATGCATTTCCCTAATATTCCCATTGATGTTGTACGAATGAAATTGATTCCTTTTGCTTTGAAATATTCTGCAAAATGATGGATGTATGACTTTTTTGCTAATTCTGTTACTTTTTGGAATGATTTTGTAAGATTGTTCCTAAGAAAATATTTCCCTAATGCCCAAACTATTAAGTTGAGAAATGAAATCAATCAATTTGTGCAATTTGATAGGTAATCATTTTGGAAATATTTTGATAGGTTCAAAACTGTGTTGGCCCAATGTCCCCATCATGGTTTAGACCAAACATGTTTGTGCCAGATTATAGATAAAGAACTTGACCAACAGACTAGGACCATGGTTGAGTTCATGTGTCCGGGTGGCTTTCTTTCTAAGAGTCCCACAGCTGCTCGGGAGTTTCTAGAGAACTTGGCTGAGAAAACTATGCAGTGAGAAACCGCTCGTGATGACAGCCTAAGTTCTAGGTTTATAAGGGATGGTTTATGTTTTGTCTCTGATGTGAGTCACTTAGAGTCTAAGAATGATGTTTTAGGAAACATGTTGAAGGGATTATCTCCCCAGATGTCCCAACTATCTCAGACTTCTACGGTGTCTTGTTCTCATTATTAGGCCCTAGATCATTCATTGAGTGCTTGTCCTTAATTTACTCATCAGTTAGCAACTAAGCAGGAGCAAGCAAGTATGGCTTTCCAGAGACCTAAGAATGACCCTTTCTCCTCTTATTACAACCCAAGGTGGAGCAATCACCCTAATTTTCATGGAATAGAGGACCTAATGCTGTGGTTCCTAATTCTCAACCTGGGATGTTTCTTGTAAACAACTCCCAGCCCATCTATTATCCTTCACACTCTTTTTAGAGATCGGCTTTCTCAGGTGCACCTAATGCACCCAGACCTCCACCTCCTGTAGCTCAATTTCAACCTCTTCTGAGTTATACTGATATGAATAAATAGAGAGGAGAATCAATAACAATGTGGAGAGAATGATTAATGCTAACATCGAAAGAATGATGAAAATGATGACCGAATAGTTTTTTCCAGTTAGCATCATCTTCTAGGGAACCAGGTGCTTTCCCGAGTCAACCTTTCACCCTAAGGGTCATGCCTCCTGTTCTTCTGGTAACCTTAATGACCTTGTGAGGAAGGTGAATGTGGTTATATCTCTCCATTTTGGTCGAGAGGTTGATAGCCAAGTGAGAAATCCTAGTGAGCCTTGCAGGTTTCCTCATCAGTTCTTCCAAAATTCTTCTCCCTCTTCTACGCCAAAAACTGGTCCATCCAGTCAGTCAGGGGATACTCCTGATGGTGTCCCCAATACTTCAGATAGTTTTTCCTCTCAGTTACCTTCTAAGGAAGAGGTGCCTCAAGAAAAAGACTCCTCTAGCTCAGTAAGTTCTTCACCTCCTAAGAGTTCTTTTTCCCTTTCTTCTGAGAAAATCTAGATACCTTTGCCTCCTTTGCCCCATAGGTTAAAGAAGAAAGATTAAGGTCATATTGAGAAGATGAGAGAGACATTTTCTCAAGTTAAGATCAATATTCCCTTACTCGATGCTGTTCAGTAGATGCCTCTTTATGCTGGATTTTTAAAGGACCTATATACAACAAAGAAAGCAACTGGTGTAGCTAAGAGGGCTTTCTTGAGTTATGGTGCTAATTCTATCCTTTCTCAGATGCCAGTGAAGTGTAAGGACTATGGTAATCGTACTATGTCTATAGTCACAGGGGAGCAACTCATTCACAGAGCATTGCTTGACTTAAGGGCTAGAGTTAGGTGAACTGAAACCTACTATGATGGTCATTCAATTGGCTGACAGATCGACTAGGGTACCCAGGGCGATAGTTAAGGATGTGCTGATTAGAGTGGGTAAATTTATTTACCTAATGGACTTTGTTGTGATTGAAACTGAAAAGGTATCTAACTTAGCTAGCCCTTTCTTGGCCACTGCCAATGCTCTCATTAACAGCAAGAGTCGTATGATGAAACCGTCTTTTGGCAACATGACTGTGGAATTGGATATCTTTAACATGCAAAGACAGCCTTATGGATTTGATGATATGAAATTTTCTACTCTTAATTAGGTAAGAGATTCTGTATTTGATGATGCTTTTGATGATGTATTTGCTACTGAGTATGAGTCATTTTTGATAGATGATAAGCCTGAATATGATGTGTTTGAGTTTGATGACTTTTGCTCTACTGCTGATTATTTGCTCACTGCTACATCTGAATCTGTTTGCCTTATTGCTCTTAAATTGAAACCCGTTCTTGATTTTCTTAAGTATGCATTCCTAGGACCCGACGAATCCTTACCTGTAATTATTGCTTCTGATTTAGATCAGGACCAAGAGGACAAACTGATTTCTTTGCTTAGAGAGAACGAGGAGGTTTAGGATGGACGTTAGGCGATATTAAGGGCATTGGTCCTGCTATTGTGCAACATAGAATTCATTTAGAGGACCATGCTAAGCCCTACCGTGATCATCAAAGACATTTGTATCCCACTTTGCAGGAAGTAGTTAAGAAGGAGGTGTTTAAATAGTTAGACCATGGGATCATTTGTCCTATTTTTGATAGTGAGTGCGTTAGTCCTGTTCAAGTCATTCCTAAGAAGACCGGTATTACTGTGATTAGGAATGATAAGAACGAGTTAATCCCTACTCGAGTTTAAGCTGGGTGGCGTGTGTGTATAGATTATAGAAAATTGAATGCTGTCACCAGAAAAGACCATTTTTCCCTTCCCTTCTTGGACCAGATGCTATAGAGGTTAGCTAGACATTCCTTCTATTGCTTTTTAGATGGATGTTCCGGTTATACCCAAATCTCTATTGCTTCTGACGATCAGGAGAAGACTACTTTTGCTTGTCCATTTAGAACATATGCTTTTAAGAGAATGCCATTTAGACTATGTAATGCCCCTGCTACCTTTTAAAGATGTTGATTTCTATTTTCTTAGATTTAGTTGAGTAATGCATAGAAATTTGCATGGATGACTTTTCTGTGTTTGGATCTTCTTTTGATGATTGCTTATCTAACCTGAGAAAAGTGTTGGAAGGTGTAGGGAGAAAAATTTGACTTTAAACTAGGAGAAATGTCACTTTATGATTAAAAAGGGGATAGTCTTAGGTCATATTATTTCCCAAGATGGAATTGAGCTAGACAAAGCTAAGACTGACCTGATCATTAATCTTCCCCCTCCCACTTGTGTGAAACAGGTGCGGTTTTTCCATGGACATGTTGGCTTTTATCAACGTTTCATTAAGGATTTTAGTAAAATTACAAAGCCTTTGTCCAATCTACTAGCTAAGGATGTGCCATTTCATTTTTTTGAAAAGTGTAATAAGGCATTTTCTAAGCTTAAGAAGGCCCTAACCTCTACTCCTATACTTCATCCTCCCATTTGGGGAGAACCTTTTAAATTGATGTGTGACATATTTGATTTTACTATTGGGGTTGTGTTAGGACAGCGTATTGATAGGAAACCCCATGTGATTTACTATGCTAGTCAAACGTTGAATGATGCCTAGCTGAATTACACTATTACTGGCTATGGTCTTTGGTCTTGAAAAGTTTAGATCCTATCTAATTGGGTCACATGTGATTCTTTACACTAACTGTTGCATAATTATATTTAGTTTTGATGATAACAAATCTAAGTGTAATATAATTGTCTAAGTAATGTTGTTCCAAACAAGCTCTCCAAACAGGGCTTACACCGTTGTTTGTGATATTTGTATTAACCTAAATGCTAAATGTTGAGAACAAATCTCAGGAACAGGTTTCGAGCTTCAATGACACAGCAAACAACACGTCTCGTCAAACAT
>NCQV01057382.1:0-14462 GCA_002740545.1 Lophocereus schottii | reverse complement strand
AGGGCCACTAGCTTCACTTTCTTGTCATCCGGCACCTTCTTATACTCAAAGACACGTTCCACGGTTTGAATTAAGGAAATGATCGGGATCCATTTGGCCTTTAAATTCGGGAATGTCGACTCTAAAGTCGCCAAGGCCATTCCCTTGCCTTCTTCTTCTAGGGGTTTCTCCATCACTTGAGTTGACAACATAGCTCATCTCTTCTCTTTCGGATTCATCCGAGTATATATGAGCGCGTAAGTGAGAAGGGCTTCGGGTCCATCCCTTTTTCTCTTCCATAAGTTGGGCAATTTGGGTTTGGAGAAACTTAACTTGCGCTTCCAACTCGTTAACTCGCTCTTGGGATCGGCTTGAAGACATTGGGGATGTGTTTAGGCTAGTAGTAGGCTGTTTTGGAGTAGAAGATGGAGGGCACGGTCGTGCAACTAGGCACTGGGGAGCCGTGCTTGTTTGCTGCCTTGAAAATATAGGGAATCAAAGGTGGCACGGTCGTGCTAGGGAGCACGGTGTGGCCATGCCAAGTTGCCGCCTGTGGAACGGCAGGGTTTGCACGGTTTGGCTGATTGTAGTTTGTTTTTGTGATTTTGTTTGGGCAAGGTGTTTGGGCTGCAAACTTGGTTAAATGGCAACCTATGCTCTGATACCAAATGATGTATGTCTCCTCACCAACCACGCCAAACACTCAAAGTTTGCAACTTGGAAAGATAGCGGATGCAAGTAGGGATAGATGCGCAAGAACTTAGTATAAGAGATAATCCAAAAAAAGGAGCCACTGTTGCTAAGAACTTGGGCAACTTCCTTAGGTCAATTGGGATACAGAATTGAAACACCACCTAATTGAGACAAGGAGACCTAGAACACCACTTAAGGGGCCAATCTCAAGATATAGAACTAAGGGTTTGAAGAAGAAAAGACTGCTTGAACTCAATTCTAAAATTGTACTTGATAATTGATGATTGCTCGATGAAAAACAAACATAGGTATGGCCTTTTATAGTCTTGGCCTTACATATGAAGAGACACAAACACAACTTACTAGGATAGAATAGTAAATGCAATAAACAAATTACAAAGTAAAATTAAAAGAATGCAACACGGATAACTAGGGCTTGAGAATTTGCTTCCTTCAGCTTGGAGACTTGTAAAACTCAATTTCCCACTTGCATAGGATGTATCAGCATTGGGTGTAGGGAGGGACGTGGATTAAGTCCCAAGCATTGAAGTTTCCCCATGCATTGATTGCTCCTAGTATTCAGCACTTTCTCACAGCAGCAGGGTCAAATTCAATGGGTCACAACGCTCTTGTTTCTGATCCAAATTCAATGATTCAGGAGTCAAATGAAAGCTTGAAGAGTCTATTTTCCAATGGAAAAAGTTTCACTAGATTTGGATTAGGGGTTGGGGAGAAATGGGCCGTAGAAACCAGATGGCCCAAACTAGACTGGATTCTGGGTGGGTCACTTGTGGGCTTTATTTGCTCAGCCAAATGATAACCAAATTGAACGAGGTTGGGTTTGAGAGAAAGCTTATTTTCTAAGGTTTTAATAATGCAAGGACCTTCAGCTTGTTGGCCCATTAGACATTGTTGTGAACAAGTGACAAAAACCGGGCATGGCGTGAGGGAGCTATGTATGAATTCCTCCGGCATAGTCATGACCCTTCTGCATAGGATAGCAAACTCTTTAGCCTTGTTGAGCTTGTTGGAGTCTTCCTTGAGCTGAGAAGGGGAGGTACGAGAGTGGTCATGATGGTCTCCATCACCCATAATGGAGTAAACAGATGCACTCAATGGTTGGTAGTGAAAGAGCTAAAAGTAGTTAAATTATTCTCCTTTTAAAACCTAGAGACTTCAAAAGTTAAGATTCTTCCTGAATAGTGAGTTAAGGCTTTTCTTTCGCATAGAAAGACCTTTCTAATTGTATAGTTAGGCTTTCTGTTGCATCTGAAGACCTGCATTTACTTCACAATGATGTTCGAGCCTCATTCTATGAACATAAATTTCTATATGTAACTGGATGTTCGAGTACCTACATGCCAAGATGCATACGTTGCTTGATGTGCTAATGATAAGTTGTTAGTAAGTGACTGAAAGATTGCTTTTCTTGACTAAAGGTTCTTTTAGACAATGCCCATTTTACGTAAAATCTCAATTGCTAAGGGAACAAAGTTAGAACTTCGTATGCGCGCATGTCAATATAGGTGATTTTGATAAAGTCTAGTTGATTGGTGCATAAGTGTTATTCGAGTCGTGCGTGATACGGCTGTAAGCGCACAATGGCATTATAGTAAATCAAGGTCATTCCCACAGAGATTAGGTTGATCTATTGGGCCATATTCCCTCAAGATATGCTAAGCGAATCCAAGTTTGAGATTGAAATGTTAATAATAAACTATCTAATGTAATGGATAAAATCAAGGAATTAAACAAATCAAGCAATTTCCCAATCTAAAATATCAAACAGGCACTTTTTCCTCTCATGGTTATTTTAAAACTGATAATTGAAGTTCACAACCCTCTTTCATGGTAAAGTGAAATACCTAAATCTAACCAATTACCATTTCTTAAGGGCTCTCAATTCGTTTAGGTTTCTTAACCATGCAATTATCAAATCAATGGTTTATCAATCTGTGCGACTTTCTCAAGACTCCACATAATCAAGTCAAATCCTAGAATTCCAGTATTAGATTTCACCACTCAGTTCATCACCTAATACCCACAACATGCAAGAAAGTGATCAAGTTTCTCATAAGGCAATAAGCATCTACGATTCGACAAATCAATCCAACAAATTCAAAAGTACCAAAGTTAACAATACAAGATTGGGAAACAAACTAGAATTTGTATAAGTCCAAGATCAAAACTACAAATCTAAATCAAAATTGCAAAACATGAATTCTAAAACAAGGAGAGAAAAGACTAGAAGAGAGAAGAATTGCTTAGCCAAAAATCACGCTTGAATCGATCGATTGTAAACCCGGCATGGAATCTTTACAAGATCTCACTTCGATCCTCATTCTCCCCCTCTATCTAATCTAAACTAATCTCTAATGGTGGATGAGGTGATGGGTGGTGGAATGAGATACTGAATGTCTTCTTTCAGCCGAAAAACAACCCTTTTAAATAGCAAATGGAGCATCCTTAGCCACACAATGAAGGAAGATGAAGAGATTAGCAATTGCATGGTAGCCACCACTGGCAGACCATGGGGCTTGCTAGATCCAAAATCTTCTACTCTTCTCTTACTCCACGCTCATGGCAACTTAGGGGCATCCATGGGGGGCAACATACACTCAAATGAGGGTCAAATGCCAAGTCAAAGTGGTCCAAATTCCTACAAACATCATCAAACAATCATACCTAAGCTTAAATCCAGAATAGGAGTATAAATTATCACATAAAGCTCATATATTCCCAAAAAAGTGCTACAAAGTGTCCTGAAAATGATATGTACAAAAGCACTTATCAAACTCCCCCATGCTTAAATCGTTGCTAATCCTCAAGCAAACACTAGACAAAACCGAAAAGGGGAGATGCAGCTAAGACTCAAATACATAACATCCTCCTTGAAGTAGGCAAGTCATAGCATATCACAAGCAAGAATAGCAATTAATGACAACCCCAAGTAGCGTGTAAGACATTTCAAAATTGGAATGAGGAGCAGGTTTTCAAAAAAGTATGAGGGCACAAGCTCGACATCAAACTTGATCACCCTGGAACTACAAAGCACATCATATAGGCACGTGGAATTATAGAGCTAAATGGACTGGTAAAACCTCACTTTTTTTGGAAATGTGAATCACTCCTGATCTTGTGTTTGAAGTATAGTATAGGTTCACTCAAGACTCATTCCAAAAATGTAATCTACCACATGCTTGACAAGGCTCTCAAATTCTCTACCACTAAAATACAACGTGCACAAGATGATCAAGAGGAATTTATATGGGTTATAATGTGGGCTAGAAGGGTTAAGGAAAATGAGTGGACAAATGCACTTAGTACAATGTGGAGCTATTTAGCCAAGCAACTAGGGATCAACCAACAAGCCACTAAGAAATCATGGAGTTTACCAATTCTCCAAACCTCAATAATACAATGAATATATCCTACGAATCAAGTAGAAAATGAGTTCACTATCAACTTTGTTTTTTTTTTTTTAGGAAATGAAATGAAAGTTGTAATTATTGAATTGCATATGATCACTATCAACTCACAACCACATACACACACACACACACACACACACACACAACCCAACATTAGTGCTAAGGACTCTAAAGGATAACAAAGTTTTCAATCAAGACAACGGTCAAAACAAGAAATATTTACAAAACCTTCACAAATTTTTAGCACCAAAAGGGATTACACATCAAAAGTTACTCAGGCTTATGAAAGCTATTTTGCCTAAATAAAAGCATCATTAGAGGTTATCTCAAACTAATCCACATCATCCCTACATATAATCCTATATGCCAAGCTAAATGCAACTAAATACAACATGCTAACGCAAGAAAAAAGAAACCTAAACCTACATGCTCTAACATGTATGCAAGCTAATAATCGAAATAGAACACATAAAAACTACCCTTTCCCTACGCTTAAATAAAGCATTATTATTTAAAGGAAACAAAGGTAAGAGAAGAGAAAGGGAATAAAACATAACGATCTCACCAGGTTAGGTGCAGAATACACCTAAACTATGCGGCCTCGTAATAACTGGGGCACATAGAGCATCAGCCATTCCATCACGATGTCAAGACTCAGCCCTTTAAATTAGGCATCATCAAGGCACGCAGGAGTTTTTCAAACTCCTCAGCATAGAGTTTCCAAGCATGGCAATAAGGGAGCATGAAAATAATCACAGTAAAGAAAGTTAGTGCTCGCTTCGACAAAGTAAAACCAATAGAAAAATCAAAAGACAAAGCAAAGAAAGTGTTCCACATGATTTTTCTAGGCTTATCAACTAGGTGCAGGAAATATGGGTCAAGGGAGGCATCATACCCACAAAAGTATCCTCAGAAAAGAAAATTATCAACATTTCCACTAAGCATATTAAACATTTTACCTGCATGTCTCAAATCAATATTAGAATCACTAATCTTAGGATCATCAATGGGTGCATCTAAAGAATACTCAGGGAAAATAGGGGGTTGTGAACACATAGGAGAAACACGTGAATGATCAAGTGAACTGGGGAAAGCTTAAAACAAAGATTAGAAGACTCCTTATGCAACAAACTCATAACGAAACTCCTCTAAATGAGTGTCAACAAGATTATGCACCACATCAAGAGTATCTTCCGATCCACAATATGAATCACCCACATCAAACTTAATAATCAACCCAAAAGGCTCACCCACCTCGAGGTCCATGCACTGAGCTAAAGAAAATGGTGAATCAGGTTGAGCATAGCATGCATAGAAAGGACATGAATTTATAACATGGCCAAAAGAACTACACAAGTCACAGCAAAAAGGAGCATAATACGATCTAGCATAAAATGTACAAGGATCAAGAAAAGAATAACCAAAAACACAACTAGCCTTCTCAAACTCAAAGGAATCCCAAGCAATCCACTTAAGCAAATACCATGCTTCATCAACACTTTTACCATGAAAACCCAATACTCTAAAAGAATAAGGGTTTTACTATTCACATCCTTATTAACAATGACTAATATTTCCCATTTACCCAAACAATAACCACATTGAGCAAGGAAAATATACAAATGCTTAAAATACCTCCAAAATAATTCATGCTCGAATTGGGAAAAATGAAAAATTTCCATTGTTGTTCCTTAAATTTTTTTTCTTTTTTTAATTTTCAAAAATTTGTTTCGTTTTGCAGTTTCTTTTTATTTTTCAAAGAAAAACAAAATGCTTAGTCAAACCTATCGAGAAAAACCCAAAATTTGACACTAGTTCTTGGCAACGCACCAAAAACATGATATGCAGCGAGAGCACAGTGGCATTATAGCAAATTAAGGTCGATCCCATAGATACTAGGTTAATCTATTGGGATATATTCTCTCAAGATATGCTAAGCAAATCCAAGTTTGAGATCAACATGTTAATATAAAATATCTAATGTAATGGATAAAAATCAAGCATTTAAACAAATCAAGCAATTTCCTAATTCAAAATATGAAACAGGGACTTTTTCCTCTAATGGTTGCTTGAAAATCGATAATCGAAGTTTTACAACCCTCTTTCAAGGTGAAATGAAATATGTAAATCTAACCAATTATCATTTCTCAAGGCCTCTCGATTCATTTAGGTTCATTAAGCATGCAATTATCAAATCAATGGTTTCTCAATCGGTGTGACTTTCTTAAGACTCCACACAATCAAGTCAAAGCCTAAGATTCCGTTATTAGACTTCACCTCTCAGTTCATCACGCAATACCCACAACATGCAAAAAAGTGATCAACTTTCTCACAAGGCAATAAGCATCTACGATTCGACAAATCAATCCAACAAATTCAAAAGCACCAAAGTTAACAATGCAAGATTGGGAAACAAACTAGAATTTGCATAAGTCCAAGATCAAAACTACAAATCTAAATCAAAATTGCAAAACATGAATTCTAAAACAAGGAGAGAAAAGACTAGAAGAGAGAAGAATTGCTTAGCCAAAAATCACGCTTGAATCGATCGATTGTAAACCCGGCATGGAATCTTTACAAGATCTCACTTCGATCCTCATTCTCCCCCTCTATCTAATCTAAACTAATCTCTAATGGTGGATGAGGTGATGGGTGTTGGAATGAGATGCTGAATGTCTTCTTTCAGCCGAAAAACAACCTTTTAAATAGCAAATGGAGAATCCTTAGTCGCACGACGAAGGAACATGAAGAGATTAGCAATTACAGGTTCACCACGGGCATGATAGCCACCACTGGCAGATCGCGATGCTTGTAGGATCTGAAATCTTCTACTCTTCGTTTGCTCCATAAGCATGACAACTTAAGGGCATCTATGGGGGTCAACATACACTCAAATGAGTGTCGAATGGCAGGTTAAAATGGTCTAAATTCCTACAAATATCATCAAATAACCATACCCAAGTATAGATAGGAGTATAAATTATGACATAAGGCTCATATATTCTCAAAAAAGTGCCACAAAACGTCCTGAAAATGATGTATACAAAAGCACTGATCAGTGCGCGTATGTGCCATCGATACTTGTATGAGACCTTAATCTGGATTGTCATTTACATAGGGAGTCTTCCTTACTTCCCAACATGTAACCACTGTTACTCACGAGTTGGCTATGTGTTATGCTCATCAGGGCATGAAATGCTATTTATTATCATAAGATTGATAGTGTCCTGGCTACATCAACCCCAATACACCTTGAAAGGAGATAAAAGAAAGAATCTAATAGAATATGAAATTGTGATACCGCATGTATCACCTCGTTACCTCTTGGGGAGACGATCCATGCCTTTCCAACACCTCGTCAGCCTTAACATCAAGTGTGAAAACCAAGAATCTCTGTAGGAGATTGAACCCCCCTTTTGTACCATGAGCTCCTAAGGCTCCTACAACCAACCCATGAGAAACAAGCGTCATAATGCCTCAATGTATGTCTGTGAGACCATTAATGCTATTGTCAGCAGTGGCTGGATCCTAACAACTTAGATAGACCTTAAGGCATACCCTTGATCTTAGGTTTTAAATGAGGGTTGTACTCATGTACACTCGTCTAGATGTCCTTCCATAGCACGCTACCGTGAACCTATGTGTTTTGAAGCATAAGCATAACGTTATGCAAAATGTAAAGGTCATGGAAGCCCATATAGTTAATTAGGATTGTTATGCATGGTCATTCAAGTTTCTTGTGAATGAATTGTTTAGTAAATGCACATCCTGGTGTTTGCTTGACTTGAGTTTGGTTTAGCATGTGACTTGATTATCCGGGTGATTTAACCATTGTAATTCGTGGCATGACATGACCTCTGAGTCAGTATTTGCACTCCATGAATTCCTTTATCTCATTTTATAGCTGAATACCTACACACACATGCATTTAAAACATGATGAGGTGACCATAGGAACTTGCATTCACATATTCCTACCCTTATGTTCTATGTTTGATTGGATGGCGTACTAGTGTACCATGCTTATAATTAAATTCTCGACTTCGGATGCTGAGTTGTTACTCCCTTGTAACATCATTACGGCATCGAATGTCATTTGAGGTTTGCTGCTATTGATGCATTTATATGACACTATGTGATGAGTGTCATGTGCCCTATGTAGTTTTCACAGGAAATTCTAGAGTTGTACAACGCTAACTGTTATGCTTGTTGCCGTTGCTATTTTACTATATCATGATGATCGTGAGTGGTCTTGCCTCCATTCTAAATGTCTTGTGGTTGAGTCGTCATGCTGCCATTCTATGTGTTATCATTACTATTCTTTGTACCCAATACCAGTGCTTACACGTCTCTAAGCATAACCGAGAAATCATGTATCTATCTCCCTTAAATGACTTATGTTTAGACCTATGCTGGACTTTTACCACTCATTAACTTACATTCTAGCTATAGCATTTTCCTTTCAATTTATGCCTATCGATATGTAATGCTGGTTCTTGCTACATGTGATTCTTAATCCTTGGTGTGCTCTGTTGTTGACTCTACGTGATGCCAATGCAATTTTGAGCGCTACTTCGAGTTCTATCATTGTTGATGTGATGTAATATGATGTCTCCGCTACTTTGGTATGATGTGGTAGCTTCCTCGTTGATTGGTTTAACCTTAAAGTGATTTAACACCTTCATGCTTTTGAATGGACCTAACTAAGTTAACCCTTTTTCATAAAACCTTGACATGTCCTATATAATTTGCCATGAATAAAGGGCCTAAAAGTTAGCTAGGGTTGATGTGTGAACATAGGAATGTCAATTGCATATATTTTTTCGTGTGAAGTGCCTACTATATACTTGTTAGACGAGTTCATGTTGCTTATGATTCCGAGGCTGAGGAATGCCAAGATGTTAATTCTATGTGACGTCATTGTACTAAAGTCATACTATGTGATGCTTATGTGATGCCCTTATTGCTCTAATGTGTTGTAGGAGTCTCTAGGTTAACCATTTTGATCTTAAAGTTGACTTAAATTCATGTTTTAGAAAGAAACTACCTATATATGACATTGGGATTTCATGAGCCAATTGTCATACCTTTAGATACTGATTTTTAATGATGCACATACATAGAGTTGTTGTTCACCGTGCGAATGGTGTCTACATAATTGACGGTCGTATTCGTCTTTAAATAAGCTTAATATGGTTTTGCACGATAATTTATTTTCCCTTCTTTTATGCGTTTTCCTCGGCACCTAAATAGAGTGAGTAGACGCTTGAAAAGGATTGACGAGGAGGAGACTGGAAACCATAAGCCCTTTTTCTTTCGATTTAAAAGATATAGTTGATTAAAAAAAGAAACCTTTTGGAATCCTATTGTGCAGATCATAGTATGTGTGTGCACATCTTGTATTTGACTGAACTGTCAACTTTGGAATTTCGAGGACAAAATTCTTTTAAGGGGGCAGAATGTAATAGTTGGGGTTTTTAAACCTTAGGCTAACCATTTGAGTTAATAATTTTTATTAACTTATTTAATTGATTTAGCTATAGTAGATTAGTTATGCGTGATACATGGGTGTACTAATTATAGGAATGATTTTTATCAATTTTTCTTGGTTAATTATGCGATTTCATGAAATTAGTGAACTCACTAAAAATTTAGCAAGTTGTAATATCGCGACACTAGCAAGTTAAATTAGGACATTTGGGGTGGAGATTAAGCGAGATGAGATGATTTAGGACTAAATTCGATTTAGTAAGGTGGAATTGAACAACAATAAATAAAAAAAGAAAAAGAAAAAGAACAAAAGGGGTCGAGGCCCCTTTTTTTAATGGACATAGGCGAAGGGGGGCTTCAATCTGGCTCCTCTGAACCCCCTGATACCGTGAAACCAGAGGGCAAGAGGGTTCAAGGGAGGCGGATGTGGGGAGTGGTGCCGAAGACGATGCCGATAGGCAGTAGCGGCTGACCCCAAAACCCTTTCATCACCCCCATTCTCAGCCCAACCAAAGAGAGAAAGAAAGGGAGAGGTCGTGGCAGTGTAGGTAAAGCAGTGCGTTGTTGATGCCAGCGGGATGATGGCCAGGCATCGTCAGCGAGGCGCCCCACCCCGCGAGTGGGCCTGGGTCTGGTGACCACCAAGAACCACGTGAACCAGAGGCTTGGGGTTAGGGTTTTTGGAAGCTCAACACTACCACCACGATCACCACCTTGACCACCACTGAGGTGGTTTGACCTTATCTAGGTAGCCAAAGGCTAGGCCCGAGCGAGGGAGGAGGCAGAATAGAGTAGCAGTAGCAGGACAACTAAGCCGCATGCATCCAAATCGAACCCTAGTTCTATTCATTAGCTTGGAGTCCAAGCGGGTGGTTCCTGATCCCCAAACCTATTACTAATTTACAAATGTTTTTGAAATATTTGTGATAGCTGATTTAGTAGTTAGGTTGAAACTATAACGAGTTATGAAATTGCAAGTAGTTGGTGAATCATTTGGGTTGAACTAAAATGATTTTGAGGATTGTTGTGGTCGGTGCTGTAAGGAGGGAGTTCGGGTTGAGTGTGTTTTAAATTCGTAAATTACAGAAGTGTTGAAATGTGCTAATTATGTACTTGTTTCCATGATCGAACATGCTTGCGTAAATCTTGAACTCGCTTCAAGTATCATTGTGACAATATGTAAACATCAAATGCTTCGAGCCTACCATTGGGTGTTGCTAAATCAAGATTATGATTTTATTAGTCTATGACTTGTGTGTGCCTTGTGCATATGTCACGACTGAATTCTATGTCTAAGTAGCTGTTCAAATTGTGCATTTGTATTTAAGGGTCTCCTGGCAAATAAATTATAAAATAGGAATCCATTTGATTGAAACCTTCTTGATTCACTATTAAGCATACGCTACCATTCTCACATTAATCCTTTCAAATAATTACATTCTTCAAGTAATTTATTTAAGAGTATTTTGCTCATTTCCATGGCCAAAACAACGTCATAGCTACTTAAATAAGCAACTCGAACATTTATTGATTTCTTAGTTGTTTCTTGAAGTTATTTAAATGGCCAGCGGGTTGGAAACAATGCGCATTACGAACAAATATGTTTGTGTTATGCTTAACGGCGTGCATTAATAAGCATGAATGTGAACTGCTGTGGCACGACAAGCATGTTGAGTTATGTGATTAGTAATGATCGTATACCATTCATTTGACAAGGATACTTTTAAGCAAACTAATTACGAATGAGTTATAGGCATGTAAGCTTTTAAGATCAGTTTTAATGACGTTTCCTTCGAAAAATGAATGTGTATTTGGCCATTAACTCATTTAGAAGCATAATGTGACAAGATGAGTCATTGTATGCTTTTCAAAAGTTAAATGATCCTATTAAGGCATCTAGCCTTCATAAGAATGAAAGTGTCATTAACATGATGCAATGCGAGTTTTGAGGCAAAATGTGTTGTGAAATGACTGTTGCATTTGAAATGTAAAGAACTTGAGATATTCATTTGCGAATGCAACTATTAACGTTTAAAAATGACTTTCCATATTGCCTGTCTTGAAGAGTGAATGATATGCAAAGATTAACTAGTTTTAAGCACATTTTACCAAGTGAGTGGTTTTATGCTTTTTGAGTCGATGTGGAATCATTAAGGTGTCGAGCCTCATGAGAATGAGATTGTCACTATTTGTGATACCATGAAAGTTTTAATATAGACGCATTTAGAGGCGAAATGCATCTAAAACATTTTGGGTTAGGAAAATGGTGTTACAAGAATAATGATTAGGGAGAATGCTCGCTTCTCTAGAACCCTAATACCTAAAGAGATAGACCCAGAAGTGGGAACCCTACTAGACCCTGACGAGGGTAGTATGTTGCCCAAGAAGTAGACCCAGAAATGGAAACCCTAGAAGATCCCAACGAGAATAATATGAAATGTGAGTGACAATCTCATTGGTATGATGGAATATGAGTGACGGCCTCTCCCATACCTAGCATCGAGAAGAGATGTCGATGCCTATGAAACTGATTTTGTACATGGATACATGATGTGAATGCCTCATTCGAAGGTGATATTGATGTAAAGAGTTGAAAATGTGCATATTTTCTTGAAAAGAGTTTTTATTGAGTTTTAATTATCCGCTAAGTGCATAACGATAGTTTTATAAGAACTCCTATTGATTTAAGCGAGATGCATTAATCTTACTCTCTTGCAAAAAGAAGTCACTTGGTGATTTTGTTTAAACTCCTTGACGTTAGGTGTTTTTATGTGAAACTAAGTGTTCTATTGCATCCAATACTTGATTTGTTGCATGAGATAGCTTATTAATGAACTTGTGTGCATTTTATGTGACGTTACGCTTACATTGTATGATCTTATATTGATATAACATGGAATTACCTTCGATAAGCTATTAGAGACTTAGTTCAGGACAGTTTAGCACCTTGGGCATGAATTGGAAGGAGTATAGGGTTACCATCATACTAGAAAGGTCATTGAGGTGACGATAGATATAGAAGACCCTACGTGATTATTACATAATATTATATATATATCAGATTATGTGTCTAAGTGCTGCTTAAAGTATGGTGTGCAACTGTTTTGTTTTATAAGGGTTGGAGTCATTCACCGTGCATGTGGTAGCTCATCCTCCTATCTTTTCCCCTTTTTCCTAGGTTTTCGATGTGATAGGTAGAAGTCAACTTACATATGCCAAGTTGAAATATTCCCTTACTTTGTAAGGGGTGTCATGTATGTACACATAGAAGTAGACTTACGAGTTAAATGATTTAATGTAATGCATCCCTAGAGTTGTAAATGTACATAAGCAAAGTACTCTAGTTCTTGTATTGCATATTGTTTAGAAGTTGCTCTATATGGCCATGTGAGCCAACTATCTGACTAGCCAGTTGTCTTTTCAGCTGAAGTTAGTTATATGTTTTGGGATGTAAATCCCAGTATTCCGAATATGTAATCCGTCAAGTTGTATCTTTTATTTCCCTCTTTATTATTGAGCTTTAATGTTTGGTATGCTCCGGACGAGTGGCCCATAGAGTTGTGCACTCCAACGTATTGCCATTGAGCTTATTTTTATGTTCTTTTATACTTACTCAATGCAGGGAATTAATATAAAGCTTTAAGCCTGGGGAATGGTCAGTTTTCAGGTGAAACTCTATCTGTTTCAGCTCAGAATTTAAGTAGGAATTAAGAAATCATTGATACTTCCAACCCTTGGGGTTAGGGGTGTGACAGGAATACTATAATACTATCCCACCAATAGTAATTGGGACAAGTTTATAAGAGAGAGGACATTCCACTCTAAGGTCATTGGATAACTTGAGTTTATAATTGATTTATGTGTCCTTATTTTCAAGGTTCAGTTGCATGGAATGTTAAGTGGATATAAATGAATTAGTGGTAACTAAATCAATCAGTACAGAAAATTACTTTAAAATTAAAAGAGAGTTCCAGTAACCACTGTACTAAAGGTGGCAGCTTCCTTCTTACGCAACACATACAGCCTTCCTATAGCTGCGGCCCTTGGAAGTGGGAGCCCTTGTCTACAGCCTTTAGTTTTCGGGGCAAGGTAGTAATGAGGTGCTCTGGGCTACCACAGGCATTTGTTAGTTCCCACTCGGTACTCAAGAGTGGTGTGGTTAGTTCTTCCACATTTCCCACAGGATTTTACTAAGTCTGTAGGATGACTCTTGGGAGGAGTGAGAGCAGACTTCTTTTGGTTTACACTCTTCCTCAGAGCTCCCTACTCTGTTCGCTTCCTCTTCTGATTAATCGGGTTCAAGGCCCTCAACTCAGTCTTCACTCATTCCACTTTAGCTGCTAGCTTATATAACTCTTGATAGGTAAGGATCAGTTGACCAAGTAGCTGGTTGCAAAATTAAAAAGCTAATCCCTCTTCAGATCTCCTCATCTTCATTCTTTTTGACGACACAAACTTTAGAACAAACCCGGATAGTTCTATAAACTTGCTAGCATATTAGATGATAGTCATACAACTGTAAACGCAAATTTCGAGGCTAAAATAAATTAGACAAGAAATTCAGCAACAAATTGAATTTTTTGTATTGATTTTGTATATGGGTATAATCTATGAATTTGATACAATAAAATAATCCTCTGATTCAATCTTCTAATGACTTGAGTACTCCGAGGGCTTGATGCTTGATCTCGGTTGATGCAAATCAGCTAAAGAACTCTGAAGGTTGTTCTTGGTTCTGATCTGCAAGACTGATTGTGATTTCTGAAGCTCTGCAAGTCTTGATCCTTCTTGCTTGGTAGCTGGATGCTCCTTGCTGTCTGAGCTCTGAATTTTGTAAAAATGCTGAATGCCCCAAATGAAGGGAGAAGAC
>NCQV01057371.1:0-16955 GCA_002740545.1 Lophocereus schottii | reverse complement strand
AATAAAAAAATCATTAAAAAATCAAAAGAAAAAAAATAAGAGAAATCAAAAATCCAAAAAAGTTAGAAAAGAAAAGGACCAAAAACATATCCTTTAGTGAGGGTGTGGGATTTGCATGATTGGTTGGGTTAGAGATCCTAAAAGTAAAAGACTTGTTAGGAGCAAACCTGACTCAGAACTGGAATCCGAATCTAAACCCAAACCTGAACTAGAATTGCAGGAAATGACACAAGAGAGATCTTTGAATGATATTTTTTTTATCCTCCTAGGACTTCTTTGACATCTTGTTTTACTTCACCTGAGTTAGGACCCAATGTGACTTTTGAATTAAGACCTCACTATACTCAAATGCTCCCTTAATTCACAGGTTTAGAGGATGTTTATTTATTTTTGAGGGAATTTGAAGAAGTATGTTCTATAATGCATTTTCCTCTTATCCCTATTGATGTGTGAATGAAATTGATTCCTTTTGCTTTGAAAGATTCAGCTAAATGTTGGATGTATGGCTTGGCTGTTAATTCTGTTACTTCTTGGAATGATTTTGCAAGATTATTCTGAAGAAAATACTCCCCTGATGCTAAGATTGTTATGCTCAGGAATGAGATTGATCAATTTGTGCAACTAGATAGGGAATCATTTTAAAAATACTTTGATACATTTAAGAATTTGTTGGCCCAATGTCCCTATCATAGTTTAGATCAAGCACGTTTATGCCAAATTATTTATGAATGATTTGACCAACAGACTACAACCATGTTAGAGTCCATATGTCATGGTGGCTTTCTTTCTAAGAGCGTCACTGCTAGCTTGGGAATTTCTAGAGGACTTGGGTGAGAAGATCATGCAGTGGGAAACAGTTAGAGATAACAGTCTAAGTTCTAGGTTTGCTTGGGGTGGGTTGCATTATGTCTCTTATCTTAGTCACTGAGAGTCTAAAATTGTTGTTTTCAAAAACATGTTGAATGGGTTATCTCCCCTTATTCCTCAGATATTTTTACTTCTATTGTATCATGTTCTCACTGGTAGGCCTTAGATCATTCTTTGAGTGCTTGTCCTTATTTTGCTCACCAGTTATCAACTGGACAAGAGCAAGCAAGTATGACCTTTCAGAAACTTAAGAATGACCCCTTTTTCCTTTACTACAACCCAAAGTAGAGAAATCACCATAATTTTTCATGGAGTAGTGGACCAAATGTTGCCGTCTTTGACTTCCAGCTTGGAGTGTTCCTTTGAAACAACTCCTAGCCTATCTCCTATCCCTCCAATGCTTTTCAGAGACTAGCTTTTCGAAGTGTGCCCAATGCATCTAAACCTCCACCTCCTATAGCTCAAGTTCAACATCCTCCTGGTTATACTGACATTGATAAAATTGAGAGGATAACTAATAACATGTGGAGAGAATGATTAATGCTAATATAGAAAAATGATGAGAATGATGACTGAACAGTTTTTCCAGTTAGCATCATCTTCTAGGGAGTCAGGTTCTTTTCCAGGTTAGCTTAGATGAACCCTAAGGGTCACACCTCTTCTTCTTCTGGTGCTAGCCCTAATGAGCCTATGAGGAAAGTAAATGTAGTTATATCTCTTTGATCTAGTTAGGAGATTAATAATAAAGTGAGAAATCCCAACGAACCCTGCAGGTGTTCTCACCATTTCTTCCAAAATTCTTCTCCTTCTCCTTCTTTTGCAGAACCTGGTTTGCCCAGTACGTCAGAGGATGCTACTGATGGTATCCCTAATAATTTCTGATAATCCTCTTCTTTCTGAGTCACCTTTTGACAAAGAGGACCCTATGGAGAAAGATTTTACTAATTCAGTTGATCTTTCACTCTTCACCCTTCACCTCCTAAGAATTCTTCTTCTTCTTCTTCTTCTTCTTCTTCTGCTGAGAAAGTTCATAAGCCTTTACCTCCTTTGTCCCATAAGTTTAAAAAGAAAGACCAAATTCATGTTGAGAAGATGAGAGAGACCTTTTCTCAAGCTAAAATCTACATTCTTTTACTTGATGTTATTCAGTAGATGCCTCCATATATTAAATTTTTAAAGGATCTATGTACCACCAAAAGAGCCACTAGTGTTCCTAAAAAGCCTGCAGTGCTAGTAACATCCTTTCTCATCAAATCCCAGTGAACTATAAGGACCCCAGTTACTCTACCGTTTCTATAGTTATAAGGAACCGGTTTATTCACAGAGCTTTGCTTGATTTAGGGGCAAGTGTCAATTTGATATCCTTCGTTGTGTATGAGAGGCTAGGGTTAGGTGATCTAAAAGCTACCAAGATGGTCATCCAATTAGTTGATAGATCGACCAAGTTACCTAAGGATATAGTTGATGATGTGCTTATTAGAGTGGGTGAATTCATTTACCCTATGGACTTTGTTATAATTGAGACTGACAAGGTATTCAATGTAGCTAGTAAAGTCCCTGTGATTCTAGGGCATCATTTCTGGTCACCGTAAATGCCCTCATTAGTTGCAAAAATGGTATGAGATTATCTTTTGACCTTAGAATTGAACATCTTTAACATGCAAAGACAGCCTTCTGATTTTGATGATATGGAGTTTTATACTCTTAACTGGGTAAAAGATTTTGTATTCGATGATGATTTTAATGATATGTTTGCCGCTGAGTATGAGTCATTTCTTGTGAATGATGAGCCTAAATATGATATGATTGAGTTTGATGACTTATTCTCTACTGCCAACTGTCTGCTTGCTTCTGCTTCTAAATCTGCTCCTGAGTCTATATCCCCACTTGCCCTTGAATTGAAACCTCATCCTAACTCCTTTAAGTATTCATTCCTAGGACCCGATCAATCATTACCTGTCATTATTGCTTTTGACCTAAACCGGGGCCAAGAGGACAAATTGATTACTTTAATTAGAGAGAACAAGGATGCTATAGCTTGGACTTTAAGGGATATCAAGGGTATTAGTCCCTCCATTGTGTAGCATAGAATCCATTTGGAGGACAATGCTAAGTTCTACTGAGACTGCCAAAGGCGTTTGAACCCAACTCTATAGGAAATAGTTAGAAAGGAAGTACTAAAGTGGTTAAACCATGGGATTATTTATCTTATTTCTGATAGTGAGTGGTTAGCCCTATTTAAGTTGTTCCTAAGAAGACCGACTATTACCGTGATTAGGAACGACAAGAACGAGTTAGTCGCAACTCGAGTCAAATCTGTGTAGCGTCTGTGCATAGGTTATAGGAAATTGAATGCTATCACTAGGAAAGACTATTTCGCCTTTCATTCTTGGAGCAAATGTCAAAAAGATTGAGTGGACATTCATATTGTTTTTTAAATGGATATTCTAGCTATACTCTGATCTCTAATGCTCCTGAGGATTAGGAGAAGATTACTTTCACCTGTCCATTTGGGACTTGTGCCTTTAGAAGAATGTCATTTAGACTATGCAATGCCCATGCTACTTTTTAGAGGTACATGATTTCTATTTTCTCAATCTAGTTGAGCAGTGTATGGAAATTTTCATGAATGATTTTTTTGTGTTTGGGTCTTCTTTTGATGATTATCTGTCTAATCTGAGAAAAGTGTTGGAAAGGTGTAGGAAGAAAAACTTGACTTTGAACTA
This sequence comes from Lophocereus schottii, assembly GCA_002740545.1. NCBI lineage: Eukaryota > Viridiplantae > Streptophyta > Magnoliopsida > Caryophyllales > Cactaceae > Lophocereus > Lophocereus schottii. The sequence goes on along the minus strand of NCQV01057371.1, from coordinate 13,362 downwards.
GGATAAATGTCACTTCATGGTGAAAAAGAGGATAGTCTTAGATCACATTATTTCTAGAGATAGGATTGAGGTAGATATGGCTAATGACTTGATTGTTGATCTTCTCCTCTCCCATTTGTGTGAAAGAGGTGAGGTTTTTCTTGAACATACTGGCTTTTATCATTGTTCATTAAGGACTTTAGTAAGATAGTGAAGCCTTTGACCAACCTGTTAGCTAAGGATATGCCATTTCACTTCTATGAGGAGTGTCTAGTGGCAGCTACTAAGCTTAAGGAAGCCTTAACCTCTACTCTTGTTCTTCCTCCTCCATCTGGGGAGAACCATTTGAGTTGATGTGTGAGCATCTGATTATTCTGTTGGGGTTATTCTATGATAGCATGTTGATAAGAAGCTCTATATTATCTATGATGCTACTCATAATCTAAATGATGCCCAACTGAAATACACTATTGTTGAGGAAGAATTTTTGGCCGTGATCTTTGGCTTCAAGAAGTTTAGAGCTTACTTGATTGGTCTCATGTGATTGTCTATACTGAACACTCTGCTCCTGAACACCTTTTTTCTAAGAAGGATGCTAAAGCTAGACTTGTGAGATTAGGGATAAGAAAGGTTCTGAGAATCTTGCAGTTGACCATTTGTCTAAGATTCTCTGTGATGGAGAGAGTGAGTCAAGTATTTCTGAATGCTTCCTCGATGAGCAATTATATGTTATCCTACCTTGATTCTTGGTTTGCTGATATTGTGAACTACCTAGTTTCTGGTAGGATCCCTTAGGGTTGGATTAAAAATGATAGAGATAGGTTCTTCCACCTTTTGAAATTCTTTATTTAGGATGACCTTTAGTTGTTTAAGTACTGTTCTAACCAAGTCTGTAGGAGGTGTATTGCCAACAATGAGGTGAGAAGTGTCCTTTTGTTTTGTCATGACCAAGTATGTGAGGGGCATTTCAGTGGGAGGAAAACTGCAGCCAAAGTTCTTTAATATAGTTTCTATTGGCATACGTTATTTAGCGATGCTTTTGAATATAGCAAGAGTTGCCCTAGGTGCCAACAGTTGGGTAGAATAAGTAGAAGAGATATAATGCCACTTAATCCCATCATTGTGGTGGAGATTTTCAATGTCTGGGTTATAGATTTTATGAGACCATTTCTATCTTCTTTTGAGAATAAGTACATATTATTAGTTGCGGACTATGTCTCTAGGTGGTTGAGGCCATCCCTTTTAGGACTAATGAAGCCAAAATAGTTCTAAAGTTCCTTAGGGAGAGCATATTTGCTAGATTTAGCATGCCCTAAGCTATCATTAGTGATCAAGGTACCCACTTTAATAATAAATCTTTTGATGCCTTACTCAGGAGGTCCTCCATAGGGAACAAGCTTGCTACCCCCATCATTCCCAAATTAGTGGTCAGGTTGAAGTGTCCAATCGATAAATTAGACAGATTCTAGAGAAGACTGTGAGCATAAATAGGAAAGATAAGGCCGACAAGCTTGTCGATGCTCTTTGGGCATATAAGAGGGCTTTCAAAACTCCCTTGGACATGTCATTTTATAGGGTGGTTCATGGTAAGTAGCACTGGTAAAATTGACCTGTGACCCAAAACTCGAACCAAACGACCCGAACCCATGCCGAAACTGACACCCAAAATGGGATGAATCAATCTGGACCCAAACACCCGAAGTAACCTAATCCATAAGCGAACAAAACCTGAATTCTAGTATGAAATGAAATAACCAACACCCGAAATGACCCGACCCAATTCAAACAAGACCCATAGTGACCCGACCAAAAGTGAACCGAACATGGAAAACTCGAACATGAACTGAATTAAACCGTACCCGATTTAAAATCGATCCGATTCTTACCCGAATAAAACGCAAACTGAAGTATACCCAACCCGAATATAACCCAAACCAAAGCATACTCATAACCTATCAACCCAAAACTATTCCTAATTCCCTAAATTTCATTGTTAAGGCCTAGAAGAAAAGCTCCTATAGTAATTTAATGTAAGTTTTAATAAACAAACAAGTTATAATCTAACTATTAACCATAGTGCATAACGTCATTAAAGTATTTACCTAGTTGGTAAAATGTAATATTGTTGACTTATTTCAACTAGGTCTAGCAGCGAGTAGGAGACTGAGGGAAGGTTAGGCGGCGACCGACTAGTAAGAGACTGAGGGAGGGTTAGGCGGCGACCGGCGAGTAGGAGACTGACTGACTGAGGGAGAGCTAGGGCTTTAGGCGGCGAGAGATGGGGGACTTAAACAAAACAACTATCACGATCTCAACTATCCAGTCAGTCGTCAACGGCTTCAGTTTACATTTTCACTTAAATTTTGCTTCTTAAAATAATAAAATTCTAAAATTATCAGGAATAATTTTTTTTACTATCATTTTAGTTATATATTTTTTTCAACAACATTAGTGTTACATGCATATATATGAGCATTTTTAAATTCATGGTCTTCATCCTTTTTGTGCATTTTGTTGTTTGTCATTATCTCAATTACTTAAATATTAAGATTTCTTTAGAGCCATTTGACCTTGTTTATAAGTCTTTCTTTGCATTATCATACAAGCTAATTGGTAAATAACATAATTTATAATCAATACTGAAAAATATAGCAAATATATATATTTCTTATTGTACTGTGTATTTGAATTTAATTATTTATGTTTTTTATTTCAATATCTATATAGAGCATTTTTATAACTTCACAATTTACCTAAGCAAATGTGTTACAGTTTCATGCCATGATGAATTGTGCTACAAACTCAATTGGATTCTTTGGGGAGCATAATTTGAACTGATGAGATTCAATAGTTGAAAATGTATTAACTCTAAAGCAAAAAAACTTTTTTTTGCTTAGTTTAAAACCTAGTTATACTATACAGTGATCAAATCTTTATTAGGACAGGGATTGAGGGAGTATAGGAACTACTAACCAAATCTCAATATAATCTTTTGCATGTTACATGATGAAGAAGAATAAGAAAGATGAACACGACAACGATGACGACAATAACAACAACAACAATAATAATAATGATAATAACAAAAGAAAAAAATGTTACCAATGATATAGTCTGAAGTACTTGTGTTGAATTGAAAAGAACATTCCCTCTATTTAACCAATAAGTACCGAAAATATGTATCAACTAAATCAAAAAAAATACTCATGTAAATATCTGAATTAAATACCAGCCTCAGCATCAAACTAAAAAAAAAAAAACCAAAATACTATCCTAGTAAGGGTTAGGGATGTCAACGGATCGGATTCGGATCGGATATTGGAACATCCAAATCCGCATCCAATTATTTTCGGATTTGAAAATTCGATTCGAATCTGATCCAACGGATCAAAGGAGAACCTCCAAATTCGATCCGACTCGGATCGGATTGGGGTCGGATTTAATCCGATCCGAAGTAATTTTTTTGGCCGTGCAATAATTTTACATAATTTTTCTACATTGTTCCAACTTGCCGATGCGATCATGTATTTTAAATATTTAAGCTAAACGAAGAAAGAAAGAAGGTACATATTTCATACTCGACAAAATGAAAACATGTTCTAAGTTTCCAACAAACACAAGTCTTAACAAGTACAACATACATACGAAATTTCGCAAATAACATGTCCAACTCATTAAAAAAAAAAAGTACAAATTCGACACTTGCTCCATTTAACCCTTCTTCTCTATTGGCTTCGATATTCTCAAATTCATAATCAGCAATCTACAAAATAGAGAATATATAAATTAATTAAAATGAAAAATAGAAATGCAGTTTTTGAAATAAGAGATATACAAGACCAATATTACCTTGGCTTTCTCCTTGAGATTGAACATCTACGCCTTCATCTTCACGGATAGTACCTAATGCCAGAACATTCTCTTTCGTAGTATCTACAAACAGAATAATAAAATTAGATTTAAAAAAATTGTATTAGATGCAAAGAGAAACAAATATCTTCAAAGAACACTTCAATAAATACTTGCCTTTGAATTGCATAAAAAGCCAACTTTGAAGACACATCAAAGCTTCTACAGTTGTTCGATGAAGTCTACTATGATGTGGGCTAACAACTTTGGCACCCACACTAAACGCACTTTCTTAAGGAATGGTAGAAACATGCACCGCAAGTAGATCTCTAGCTATCCTTGAAATAGGATACTTGCCCGAATTTGCACTCCACCATGCTAAAATGCTAGATTTTTGCTCTTCTATAATGAACCTCTGCTCTTCCAAATAAATATCAACTTCAGATTTACAAGACCTTTTGAGTGGAGCTTGTAGCACATGCTTTTCCCACAAGTTCTCACAATCATCAATCTCATCAAATGATTGTTTCCCAAGAATAGCATCCGACTCCATTGACCTCGAGGAAGAAGACTCATTCGTAAAATGCATTTTGCCTTTGTAACCATCAACTAAATCAATCAATAATTGTTTGATTCTATCACATTCAAACTCATAACCATCACCATAAATAAGATGAAAATAGGACACACATTCTAACTTCTTCCTAGGATCTAGAATCGATGCCACTACTAAAATGTAATTAATTACATCCCACTACTTGTCGAATTTCAAAATCATATTTTCCACCATCGCTTCAATCACACTATTCACACAGCACACCCACTTTCTTAAGTCAATCTTATTTCACAAACTTTCTGAAAATATAAATTTACAGTGGGATGTGTCTACCTAAAAATGTTCTAGTTGTCCTACTAAATAAAGCCATTCTATCATAAATATCCTTTGCCATTTGCCATTCATATAAAGTAGGTAGAGGAAATTTTTCCTCTTTTCCTTTGCTATTTTTCTTCAACCAAGTAAAAACCTCTTCATACATTGGAGCAATCTCCAACATTTCATATGTCGAATTCCATCTTGTCCTACAATCTAAGACAAGGTTCTTACCGCCACTAATCTTAAAATATCTACAAGCATTTTCAAATTTCTCAACTCTTTTTGGGGTTGCTATCCAAAAAATGACTGCTTCATGCACTTTCTCAACTGTATCACCAATGACATCCAAACCATCTTTAATAATCAAATTCAAAACAAAAGCACAACACCTCATATGTAAAATATACCATCCAAAATGAGCATAGCAGGATCAAACTTTTCAAGTAAACCCCCTACTATACCATCATTAGTAGTACAATTATCCACAATAACAGTAGATATTTGCTCATTCAAATTGAAATCAACCAAGCATTCAAGCAATACTTTAGCTATGGTATCTTTGGTATGTGGGCATGGGACAAATGCAAGCCTAAAATAATTTAATTTAACAAAAATAAGGAAAGAATTAAATAGACAATATCACATCTTTATAATATAAATATAAAAATGAATGATAGCCTAAGAATGCTTCTCTCCCTCAATCCAAGCTTCTCATTAATTCCGCCAAAATACTCAAAATAGTTAGAAGCTAATTTAATTTTCAATTTTAAAACTCATAAAAATCCATAGGTACCGCATGTGTCAGGACCGAAACCTGGCTCTGGTAGAAGAGTTACCTCCTTGCCCTATTTTGTTTTTTCGTTCTTCAATTTTTTATTTTTTTCTCTATTTCTGTTTGTCTAAAGCTTGAGAAAAAGCGGGAAATAAGACATGTTTACTATGAAACTTACCAATAAGGGTTGAACTAATTCTCTCCACATACTTACTATTTCCACTAAAATTTTTTGCGATATGTTATTTGATTTTTTTCAGGACATATATTTGTTCCAAACTTCATTCCATGAGATACAAAGCTTGCAGAACTTTTAATCAAATGGACAAAGGGATTCAGCATTGATACTTTGTTAAAGTTGTTTCCAAAGATGTATTTTAAATGTAATGGAGCTGATCATCTTGGCACCCTTCCACATCATCATTCTTAGTTTTTGGATTTTTATTGTTAATTTAATAATTTTGTCATTCTTTAATATTTTTATTTGTTTGTTTTACTTATTTTTGCCAACAAGATATATTATAAATATGTACATTTTCTCACTGTCTATATTCACAAATATACAGCTTCAAGTATTTTTATGCAAGGGTACGAATTTGAGTCGAGCTAAAGGTTTTTAGGCTTGCGAAGCAAGAGTCTCATATATTAATTTTTATCGTAAGTTTTGGTGGAAACTAATGCGAAATTTGTCTACCTTGATATGAGATCAGTATTTTGAGAATAGCACATCCTATATCAAATTAGGGTGTTCACACATGTTTTTATTAGTCAGATTACTATATATAAATCAACATTTTTTTTTGTTCATTTAATTAAAAATGTTTAAATCTATATTTTATGTTTATGAGTCAATCAATAGCTTTTCCTCTGTCATCAAATATATTTTGCATTATGTTGTTTTGTTTGCTTTATTTTCCTAATCTTTAAAATAGCAACTACATTATTATGATTTTTCTATAAAGCAATACTATATGAAGATGTGTGTTCTAATCTTATTGAGGTTAATATTTAGGGTAATATATTGTAGATTTTGATTCTTATAGTGTAATTGCTATTATGATTGCCTCCTCCACCCCTTTTCTTACTATATTATCTTCTCCAAAATTTTAGCAAAGTTATTTTTATTCTTTATTTCTCTACCCTATGTTCATATCATATTTTAAATAAGTTTTAATATCCTTCTACGAGGTATGATATTTTCAATCAAGTATGTACTGTGTTCATAATACTATTATAGTAGAATAAGCATAATCTTTAGTATCCATCCCCTCTTCTAATTATTTAATGAGTTGTTCTTTAATGTTAATCTCTCCCTATTTCTTTTTGAGGCAGATGTAGGAAGTAAAACCAAATAATTATAGGGTTCCAATTTTTTGGTTGTATTCACAAGTTTTATCATACGATTTTGTTCTTCGTCCCCCTTCTCTTGCAACTTGCAATCTTTTAAACAAACAAACTAAGGGATGAGATATTAATCTTTTAAAAACAGGAGAAGACGTGAGTATGGGATTGGTGGGATACTACAATAACATGACAATTGAAAAAGGATGCAAAGACTGCATAACTTTTATTTTTTTGGTTGAAAGACCACATAATTTACATATCCAAATTATGCAGTGAAGACTACACAATTTGTATACACACAACAGTGAAAACAATCAGAGAAGACACCCAAAGTGAAAGCACTAGAGGTGAAAAAAGGAATTATTATTATTATTAGTTTTTTTTACAAGGTAGGAAATCTAGATCACTGTCACTCATATTATGATTTTGTGTTTCTAACATCAAAATATGCTTCTTTTTTTATAGTTCTCAACTCAATTTCTATCAAAAAACATTATCAACTCAATTACTTCATTAAAAAAACAAAAGAAGATGATCAGTTTGATACAATTTTGAAAAAAAAGTTTATTTTTAAAAAAATTTGATGCAGATAGAAAGAAAAAAATATNNNNGGTTCAAGGTTTAAACTATTGATTATNNNATTTAGAGTTAATTAAGATTGAAAAAATAAAGTCGAAACAATGTATAGATTTTTGAATATAGAGTGTCTATTTAATTAAATATTTAAGTGAAAATTTTTATCTTTTTTTATAACTATTATGTGTTTTGTTAAAAAAAATTCAAACTTCTCTATTATCAAATTAGCTTTATTTCATAGACTGTTTTTAAAAATTAAGCACCCGTGTAGAAGCACAGGCACAAACTGGTTAAATCAATACAACATAAGAAAGTCCAAGATAGGTTAAATAAGATAATTACCTGATAAGTCGACTTTTCAAAGTCCAATCATCATCAATAAAGTGTGTTGTCATAGCCATGTACCCCTTCTTTTGATTCTTACAAGTCCATATATCGGTCGTAATAGCCACCCTTCCCTCAATTGTTGATAATAGTTTTTTCAACCTCTCTCTCTCTCTCCTCCTTATAAGTATCAAAGATTTTAGATTTCAAAGTATTTCTTGAAATCATTTTAAAATCAGGGTTCAAACTTTTTGATTATCTTCTAAATCCAATATGGTCAAGCATAGCAGGAGGATATCCATGAAAAATGATCATATTTGCTAGTTCACTTCTTGTAACCTCAGACTTGAATTTGTATTTTCCCATTGTAATTGTAGAACTATCCCTACTAATGGTTGCTTTCAAGAAAGTTTGCCTAATATCTGCTTGATTTTTCACCTTTAAACATCTTTGTAAATGGTCTTTCAAATGTGTAGTATCATTCTTAGCTCCACCAACAAAACTCCTTTACAACCCATACAAATTGCCTTATCTTTTTCATCGATGGACTTCCTTTCAAAATGTTGCCACACCACTGAAGTTAGCTTCCTCTCAGATCCACTACCAGCACCATTTGCATTTATTTCAACACTTAAATGCTCTGGATTGGCTTGGTTTATGTCATCTCTAGTGCAATTTTGAGTATGTGGCATACCTTTGGGAGCAAATGATTCTCCTTGAGATGATTGCATCTCACAAGGATCATACGAATCACCATGTTGATGTTGATCCATATTAATATTAACTGTCAAAAAGAATAAGAATTGTCTTAAACTCTTAGTCAAAAAATCTAAAGCAATTGAATTCCATCTAATGTGTTGACAAAGCAAAATTAATTAAAGCTAGAATCAAACTACGCAATAAACTGCCTTAATCTGAGCCACTAAGTGCACAATCCAAAACTAAAATTCCAGGGTTTTGTCAAAAGATACAAGATTAACAACTTCACACCAACAAGCAATGGAGTTATTGTCATCAGATAATAGAGTCAAATTACAAAGAAAATCACAAAAGTAACATATTTCAAGTTCTAATTATCATCATAAGTAACGAAAAAGAACAAGTTAAAAGGGTATTTCTAATCAACAATCATCATAGGTAAAATCTTCCAAGTTCTAATCACAACAGAACAAAATCCCAATAGAACAAGTTTAGAGAAAGAGAACTGGGTTTGAGGCTCAGAGAAAGAGAATGCTGAGAAGTCGGAACTGAGGGTCGACTATAGATAACTGGGTTCAAACAAAATCACAAAAGAACAAAATCAGAGACGAAGGTTAGAGAGATAAGACTATTGGAACTGATGGTCGACTCCGAAGTATGGACTGACCGGCTACCGGAAATGGGTTCGAGGCTCAAAGAAAGAGAACGCTGAGGAGCCGGAATTGAGGGTCAACGGCCGAGCAGCGGGACACAGACTGGCGAAGTGGTGAGCAGTGAAATGGCAGCGCCACCGCGAGTAGAGAGCGACAGAGGGTAGCTGAGGGGGCCGAGTTATCGAGGAAAGGTTGAGAGAGAAAGAGTAGCATTGAGTCTGACAGGAGGCGCGAGGAGAGAGATTGACTGAGTGTTGCCTGTTAGGGTTTCAAACATTTCAATGTAATAATTTTTACATATTAAAAGCAAAAAAAAAAATTGTAGAAATAAAAAATGAGGAGGTGGGCTGGACTGGCCGCTGGCATTTTGGGGTGGGCGTGGGCTGGGGGGAAGGTAGGTTAGGGATCCTAGGGTATATTATTATGGGTAGATTTTATTTTTAAAAATTTTTAATTTTAAATATTTAAAATAATTAGTTGGATCAGATTAAAAGTCAGATCAGATTTTACTCTTTCTCTAAATCTAATTCGAATCCGACTCAAATTCAGATTATTTTTATCGGACTCGAACTCGAATTTTCTGTGTTGGATTTAAATTAGATAATTTTACCCCGGATCGAATCGAATTTGTTTCGAATTCGGATGTAACCGCCATGCCTAATAAGGGCTCTAATACTATCTAAATAAGGGGTCTCAAGATGAGGCAACTAAGGCTTGTTAACGGTCATGTCCACCCCACTAGAATCGGCCTTCAGGGAGCTAGGAATAGCTGGCGGAGAGGCCACCCATTTACAAGCTTAGTAGCAGCTGGGTACTTATCGATCGATGAGTCCTCTGTGATATAGTTCCTTATTGTATGCCATGACAATCTCGTAGACTAGCATCACCATCTTGAGATCATTGCGGTGGATGCCACAGTCTCTCATGGATCGCTGGTAGACTGGGCAGTCAAGTGGCTAGACAGGTAGTGCATCAAAGGCTTAGTCCTAAAGGGAAAGCATCAAAGGCGTAACCTTGTAGAGAAACCCCCCGCCTACTCTTGATATAAGATGAGGTAGCCAAGGCTTGTTAATAATCTTGTCGTCCCCACTAGAGTCGGCCTTCGGGGAGATAGGAATAGCTGGTGGAGAGGGCACCCAACTACAAGCTCAGTAGTAGTTGGGTCTTCATCGACCAATGAGTCCTCTGTGAAGTAGTCCTTATTGTATGCCACGACGATCTCGTCAACTAGCATCACCATCTTAAGATCATTGTGGTGGACGCCACAGTCTCTTATGGATCATCGGCAGACTATGCAGTTAGGTGGCTAAACAAATAGCGCAGGAAAGGCTCATTCCCAAAGGCAGAGCATTAAAGGCGCAACCTTGTAGGGAAACCCGCCACCTGCTCTTGATATAAGAGAGCCTTCAGACCCCATGGGTCATAGTTGATGGGCCTAACTTACCATCGAAACATGACATGATGGGGTTCAGCAAGGAGGGAACGGGGATGCATGGACAAAAAACAATAAAGGTGATACACATGGCAGTAAGAGTCAGGATTAGCAACATATTATGGTTCACGTAGGTGCTCCCAACATATGCCACATCTCCAATGCAATGGGTGGTGGCATGTTCCTCCTTGGCAGCCAACTAGTACTTGACAAATTACACATATCATGTCAATGCCATGATATGTGGGAACATCACCAATATAGTCATCTCTGAAGCAGTAGAACAGGCTCTCACTTCATCTAGGTAAGAGGCAGTGAAATGCACAAGCATAAGAGAGTGTTATAGCACTGTAGGGAGTTAATTGAGTTCATTTTTAGATAATATATATGGGATTGATATACAAATTTAATTGTTACATAAAGTATACTCAATACTGTGTTATGTATTATTTAATATATAAAGGACTTGATTTAAAAAATGTTGCTAAAATGTGTACTTGTCAAATGCTATTTATAATGTAAAATGATTAGCAAATTATAATGTACTCCCATGGGTGCGTAGGTTTCTTTATCCTCATAGTCCATTTTTAGTTGTCTTATAAATCAAGATCACTGTACTACTATTATGAAAATACCATCATTCCCATGGCCACATATTCAAATGTCATGAGTGTAGGTTTGTGCTTTTATTACCAAAAAAATTTTACCATAAATTTTTAATTGTAGTAATGATCATGAGTTTTTAACTGTTTGGAAAATTTTTGTAGTTTTACCATTATGAAAACCATATCCATAAATTACAATTAATAATCTACCAACTTTATGTAAAATTCTAGAGGTTTTTACATTAAAAAAATAAAATTACTTTTTAAGTACAATTGATTGCTTTTTAAAGTTAATTAAAATGTACAACTATTATGTATTTATTTTTTAAAATAAATATTACAAGTGTGTCCAACTATGAAGAATAATCTGACCTATAAATATAAATGTTGATAAACATCACTAAAAAAATAAGATGATGATATCTTTAGTTTTGAGAGCTTGAATGATTTGTCTTCAGATGCCTTGAATTACATTCAACCGTTGGAAGCAGAGTTATGCTGTACTAAGAAGGTGAGAGCATCAAATCAGAATCATTTATGCATCTTTGTTATTGAGCCATGTTTTGCCCCACACTTGGTGAAATTCTTGCATTTGTTGCTTAGAAGTGTGGGTGTTCATAAAAAACAGAAGGAAAATTAATTACTTGAGATTGAGATTTGATGGAATGGAGCCTCTCAAGTTCAGATACGGGTTCGTTTAGATTGTAATACTCTTGTATAATTAAGATTCATAATTGTCATCATATCATATGCAACATTTAATATTCTTTGTCTATGTTTATGTTTAGATAGAAGATAATAAATCAAAAGTCAATCTCTATTTATTATTATTTGGTATTATTACAATTAGCGTAATAATGGTCTGAGATGAACAGGTAAATATTTTATCACAATCTTTTATTATGTATACTTTTTAAAAAAGGCAACAATAATTATATCAGAATTAGAATCTTTTAATATGTATATTTTTGAAACAAAATAGAAAGGCCAATGTAATAACAGTGAAAATTAAAAAAAATTATTATTTTTTAATAGGTTTGGATTTGGGTTAAGAATTAATCTGGAATCTGTGAGAGATAGCCATGTGTCAAATGTTAGGTTTGGAATGTTTATACATACATACATATATATATATATGTGTGTGTGTGTGTGTAATATACATATAGATATGTATATACGTACATACATACATACATACATATATGCATACATACATACATACATACATATATATACATACACACATACATACATATATATATATATATAATATATATATATATATATATATTCTGTACCTTCTCGCCCGTTTCCTTTTTTTTGCATCATTTAGGCACTTATTATTTATTTATTTACCTTTTATGTGTGTTTCTTTTTTCCATCATCTTTTTTTAAAAAAAATACATATTCTATTCACCTATTATTTTTAAATTTTCACCTTTTTTTTCCTAATTTAATCTTCTCATTTAACCTCCAGATTTTTTTATTTTTTACAATTTTAATAAGCTGAACTATTTAATTGTTTGCCTTTGTCGAATGAGTGTATAGAAAATAAGAATGAGTTTATAATTCACTTAATTTTTTATCCAATTAAATTTGATTTACAATGATTTACAATGAGTTTATAATTCACTAGCATTATGGTTGGTGATGGACACCAAACATATTATTGATGTACACCAAAATATTATGGTGTATAAGCAAAGTATATGGCGTGCATCCATATTATGTTTGATGTGCATCAAGAACATGTTTACTGAACATACTATCATCAATATATTGTGCGAGCACTATCATCAATATATCATTTTGGGTGTTGAGTCCCTCGACAAGTAAGAGTGTTTTTTGTAAATCTTATTAAGCCAAATGTTCTGATTATCTATTTTTTGTGAATAAGTGTAAATAAGAATGGACATATGTCCTAAATATTTGATAGTAATATAAACAATTTATAAATAATTTTTTAAAAAGAAGATAGAGAAATAAACCAAACATTCAAAATATATGGTGGATAAGTAAAATACATGGTGTGCATCTGTAATGGCCCGAACCTAATATGCACTTAACGTTAGTTTGAATCATGTTAATCCCCAATTAAGCCGGTTGAGCACCGCATTTCAAATCAGTATTTTATATGCATGTCTATATGTATATATCTTTATTTGTGCATTGCAGGTTGAAATGACGATGTGACCTCAAATCAGTTAATAATAATCATAAGCATAATAACAATAGTGATAATAACAAGACCCAAA
>NCQV01057370.1:23209-38041 GCA_002740545.1 Lophocereus schottii | reverse complement strand
CAGCATTGATATTTCATCGCCCACAACAACCCCACCACCATAACCCCCACCTCCGCCTCTCAATGTGGGTCACACTTTCGCCGCACGAAGATTCAAGTTAGGGAAAAGAATTTTGTTAATGCTAACAAGCCTCAAAACCTAGAGTTGGGTAATAGGTCGTGTTCGGTCGGGTTCATGTTCATGTCGAACTTAAACAGGTTGAAAATTTCTTGACTTGAACCAAACCCATTTATTAAACGGGTTGAAAAATCTTGACCTATACCCATTTAATTTTTAAACGGGCTGACCCGCTTAACCTGTTTAAGATAAACATGTCAAGTTCAGTTGTTTAACTTAACTATTTAGGCACTTCAGGTTTTTGACTAATATGTAATTACAGTGTTAAAAATTAAGCTCACATATCACATTAAATAATTACTCTTTAAAATTTCCCTGATTCGTGATAATTCACAATTTTTAAAAATTTTTATATTCTTAATTATCTAATAAAAAGTAAATGGATAAATAACAAAAGGAATAATGAGTTGATTTATTTAATTCATTTAATTAAACGGATTAAATAAGTACTTTTTTATGTCGAGAATTTCGACTTAAATCTAACCCATTTAATTAAATGGATTGAACATGTCAACCCATTTAATTAAATGGGTCGAAAATTTATATCGAAACACACTTAACTTCGTGTCAATGCGGATCGGTAATCATATCGGATCAACTTTTTTCAGCTCTATTAAAGCCATCATTCCCACCTGAATAATTTACCACTAAACCCACATAAAAGGACACAACTTGCTCTTCATTACAACAAAAGTTACATGTGAGGCTATCACACAACACATGAAATGAATGTGGTGCATAAAATATCTGCTGTCATAGAAAATGTATGCCGGTCATGGGGGCCAACTACATACCACGTATCGAGGCAAAGCAAAATATGACTAGAAAAGTATGGGAACATACCACGTATCGAGGCAAAGCAAAATATGACTAGAAAAGTATGGGATAACAATTATAACTGTACCTTACCAAATTCAAACAGCCAAACTTCATGGATGTTTTTGGACGCATATATACACAAATAATACAAGCAGTAAGTTGAAGTTCATTACGTGATCTATAAATCTTGTTGCTGAACTCCCATTTACTTGTTGCCAGCTAAATCATTTTTAGCAGCTTCTTAGCAAGAAGGGTTTTTTTTTTTTTTGGTTTTTATTTAATTTGGTGTTAAGCTGCATAAGTGGGGAACATATAGACAAATTGCTCTCAATTAGGAAACAATATATAATCGTTTAAGTTGTTAGGAAGCTGCGTCGTCTTTGCTGATGCGCCAATAATCATTGACACGGCAACCTAACCGGAACATTCATTTCTCATTGGCTTCCGACGCCGGATAGCCTTCAAAATATATAATTAATGTGGAATTAGTCTGTTGCGCAGTATTTACTCTGAAACTTTCTTTTGGTGACTTCATTTTTTTTTAATAACCAAAATATATGACTCCTGTGATCCGTATATATCTTAGTTTTCTTGATATTCCTTGCTTAATTATGAGTATTATTATTAACTATTTTCTCTGTACTTTCAAAAAAATGTCCACGCAGGGAAGAAATTTAATTAACGTAACTAAGATGTCACTTGAATGTAATGGTGCAAATGAGTTGAGTTGAAAGTGAGGTAGGTTCCAAAGAATAAGCTAGCTTCAAATGCTAAATCAAGAGAACTGAGCCTCGTCTAACTTACTAGCTTTGTTGTACAGGACATTGAGAGATAACAACTCAACTCACGCACCCTTAATTAGTCATACGTTGTTAAGAGTATAGAACTTACTCTTGCACCTTTAATTATTAGCTTAAATTTTTAGTTGAATTGGTTTTTGAACATAGTATCAGAGTCTCTCCAAGAGAGAGCTCTTAAGTTCAAATCTCATCAACTCTTACATGTTCATTATCGTGTAAGATAAGATAGCCTTTGCAGCACCCGTACATCTAGCTCAAAGGACATTCATATTAAAAAACATATCAGAGTATAAAATCTATTTCTATATATACAATCATCAACTCAACCTTTTTGTAGAGTTGATTCTTAAACGCCCTATCAACCATCAGCCAAATAGAAAACTAAAATAAGAAGAGATAAATGGGGTTTCAGAGTGACATTGGATAACTTGGGATAGAAAAGTCAGCAAAAACACAGCTCTTTAAAATAAAAAGGAACAGCAACAATGTGAAAGCAAAAGCAAAAGCAAACACGTGAATTAATTACTAGAAATCAAAATCAACATCCAGTTTTTCCAGTCTTCTAGAATCGAGAGAAGCATTGCCCCCTACTCAGCTTGAAAACTGTATTTGGCTTGGGAACATCAGCAAAAGACACTGTGAAGACTTGATTTTGTTGGAATATTGACTGATGATCAGATTCAGAGCCACTCTTTCTGACTTTGATATGATGAAGATGAACGGCAATCTAGTCTCCAGAACTTGATTCTGAGTACTAATTGCAGTCTTCCAGAACAGCAATCAGATTCGGTCAACGTTGGGCACGAAACGACGTTTGACAGGAATTTGGTCTAAAAGAAGACATCAGCAATGCTGAAATACTCTTACAGTCTTACGTCAATAATTTCTATCTGTTAATGATTATTAGAAAGACTAATGACTTTGAGCCATAGGCAAACACATATCAAAATGGACAAAAATCTAAGCATGAATGACGTAGGGAACGGCCTGCATTGCCTCCCAAGATAGAGGAACCAGCTCAACTTAGCATAGTGAAGCCAAACTAGTTCATCGCATTTATACTGGAAACCAGTGATAGATCAGGCTAATGCTGAACTATGTTTAGCAAGGATCATTGAGTACTGCATCCTGTAGTGTCTTACCTAGCTTCCCTTCACTTCCAGTAGCACGTGTCATAAATCATAATGCTTGGCAAATTATGAGTTTTTCTCTCACCTGGCCTTCACCTGTGAAAAGGAATCTGACAAAATAGTTGAGAAAGGAAGAAAAGGCAAAACCCATTAAAGCATAGTTGAAAGAATAATCACTACCCGGCTCAAAATATGCAAGAGCGGAGTTAAAGATCGAGGCCAACCCCTATTTAAATATTGCCCATACTAGTACTTAGTTTCAATCACGTATGCACAAACAATACAGGAACAGCTACGAAAGCACCACTACAGGCATACTCCGGAGTTCATTTCATCTTGTCAAGACATTTCACAGCGGAGACTTTCCCAGCATGTAGAAGTTTCGATTCCATTGAGTTTGTCTGTCCGTGAATTTTCAGGAATCCAGGGAAAATTTTAGATCAGAGAATTTCTGACTATACGATATGGTCAAGGTTATTATAGATGATCTATGGTACTAGAAACTGCTTTGGTGACGTAGCATACACCCCAATGACCCGGTTCTTCAACTCACAGACACCCGTACTAAGTACAACAACCTTAAACATGCCAGGGTGCGAACAACCCAGTCTATGATCATCCTAAAAGATAGTAGCAAAAATAAATAAATAAATAAATATAATAAAAAACAAAAAATTGTATGGAGAACTTGCTAGGAGGTTGCTGATGACTAGACTTCCATTTGTTCAGTATTCAGAACAATTCAAAAGACAGCAGCAGAATCCAGAAAACCAAACATGACATTTCTTTTATTTGACCTTCGTTGACTGGAAAAGGCGAATGTAACAACTTTCTTCCATTTTTATTTATAGACAGAAAGGGAATACAAAATTAACAAAGTAACCAGCATTATCATAACAATTCGAAAATTACCACCAGAAGAAAAAAAGAGGCAAGACTTAACCACTTTAAAGCCAGGACAGGTCAAGCTTGGCAATTGGCTGTCATAGCATTTGTTGTCTTCGAAAATGCCAGCTTCAATGGATCTGAATTTGTTAATTGGTTGTTCAAAGGTCGGGAAGATGCTGAAGCTCATCGGTATTCTTTTTCAGCCCTTTGAATTTGACCAAGGAAAGAAAGTGGGTAGGTGACTGTCACTAATCAAGACAGCAATCTTTTTTCTCTCATGCAAAAAAAAAAAAAAAAAAAAGACTAACCAGAATGCTGCTCATACACATAGGTGTCTCTTTGCATCTTATGTAATTGAATATCGTCAGTAAGTAGTATTTTTCTTTATACGAGCCTCTAATGTTGAAGCCTGACTTGCCATAAAATTGCTCTAGTCAGAAAACAGAACAAGACTTCTCAAGGTAGATGTTCTATGTACCAGAGGCCTAACAGGATGACAAACAGCCTTAGATATCTGGCTGTCAACTGCGAGGATGAGATGTTAAACAAAATGTGTCAAAAACAAGTAAAACAATATCAATATGATTGACTCACTCACATATTGATGTCTCTTGGAACTATGTTTCTACTTTGCTAGTCGTAAAAGAGAGATGACACTGACACTTGCATTTGTCATTGAAGTTAACCAATAAAAGAAAAACAAATACTTGTTAGAAAAACAAAAATTGTGCACAAAACGCTTTGAGAAACAAAGAGAAATATGCATATATCTATAATTACGAAGATTCTAAGTCAAGTAAACTTATCGTGGAACCATTGTAGACATTGTCAAAGATCCAACATCATGAACCTCATTACGACTATCTATTTCAACAGACCCTTTAAACAAGGAGTGCGTCAGAGTGGGTTCCTTTGGTATTGGAAGTGCAACAGTGTCACTTTCCAACCATAGAACCACCTGTGACATTACAGGTCTATAAACTGCAGAATCTTGAACACATAACATGGCTATATGCACATATCTTGATACTTCATCACTTGGAGAGGAGTTCCTTATTGAGGAATCAACAAGCTCCACTACTTTTCCTTCCTTCCATATTTGCCATGTCTGCACCCAATTGTAACATTTGTCATTGGCTCGCAGGTCTCAATGTCTTTATCAGAAGGGTCTTATTCTCAGACAAATGACTTACATATTCCACAAGCGTTACGTATTCAGACGAACGAAAGCTAGTGTTGCGTTTTCCTGTAATTATCTCGAGCACCAATACACCAAAGCTATATACATCAGACTTCTCGGAAAAGATACCTTCCATTGCATACTCCGGAGACATGTAACCACTATGGCAAGTGGAGAACAGAATCGACCAGATAAGTCAGGCCTTTTTAACTCGGCTAAAAGAGGAGAATTCATGAGTTTTAAAAGTTAGTTAGCTTACTAGGTCCCAACAACCCTGTTGGTGTTCATATGCTGTTGATCTCCGCCAAACATTCTAGCCATACCGAAGTCTGAAATCTTTGCATTCATGTCTTGATCAAGCAGTATGTTGCTAGCTTTCAGATCTCTGTGAATTATTTTACATCTCGCATCACGATGAAGATAAAGGAGCCCTCTTGCCACCCCTTCGATAATTGTAGAACGCTTTCTCCAATCAAGTTGCCCTTGCTTTTGTTGGCCTGTCATCAACCACCAACAAGAAATGATGCAAAAAGCATGAAATCAACCTAGGAAAATACAGTCCGTGGTTGATGTATTTGTCAAGAGCTCAAAACGGAAAGTCTAATGTAGTCTTATTAAGTAGTACCAAAAATAAAGCCATCCAAACTCTTCTTGGGCATGTACTCATAGATCAGCATTTTCTCCTCACCATCCATACAGAAGCCTAGTATTCTGACCAGATTTCTATGCTGTAATTTGGCAATTAGCAAAATCTCATTCTTGAACTCCTCCATGCCTTGACCAGACTTCCTTGAGAGCTTCTTAACAGCAATTTCTTGTCCATCAGGTAGCATTCCCTGAGTTAGGGGTAGATTCATTATGTAAGTGCAACCCAAATTTCGTTCTGCTTGTCCAAAATTTTTATCACGTATGAGCATAGCTTGTAAACAGGACCAAATCCACCTTCTCCGAGCTTGTTTTCTTCCGAAAAGAAATTTGTAGCAGAAGCTACAAGATTGTAATTGAACATTGGCAAATCTTGTGCTTTCACTAAATCTTGGTCTCTGGATATTTCCTGTGATCCTGAGATCTCTGTTGAATATCCTTGGCTTTTCCTCAATTGAACTGTTAGCCCTTCATTGTTGTATCTCTTAGTCTGCACAACTGCTGAAGGGAAGAATGTCTTATAGGAGACTGTAGAAGGGTAAATCAAAACATCAGAAAATAACTGAAATCAGAGCATCTCACCTTTCACTTGAGATCTGAACTTCCACAGAAAGAATATGATTATGCAAAGTGATGATACCACGCTTAGCACAATAGCTGCAATCTTTGCACCAGATAAGCTGGCCTTGGTATCTGCATTCCAAAAAGCAGCAAATAAATAAGAAAAGCCTTCTGCAAAATCTTATTGACTTAATTCTCCGTGCAAAGGCATGTAATGGGGTGCTATGAAGTGCAAGGAATAACTAGAGTGATGTGAGACTTGGATTAGATGCATATGCTTGCTGAAAATCAAGCTGCATTATGCAGACTCTTCATTTTAACGCAAGTACCCATGCTGGAAACCGAGTTTGCACTGCAACTGAGCAGAAAAAGATAATAGCATGACCCACCCGAGAAGCACTTGGCGAAAGAAACCCATCAAATATTTTTCATGAAATGGAGCCTATAGGATTTTTGAGTTTCAGGAGATTCGGATGTCCCCAAATACAACAGTGATACAGCATAAACAGAACACATATACGTATTGAAAGAAAAGGGATTGACCGAAAAGCAGAAATATCTTCATGAAGGATTTTCATAGACGAAACCGTTTAGAGCAGAATCAGAAACAAACTGCTTCTTTCATAGAAGTTGTTCAGAGATTTTCAAGACTTAACTAGGCAAGCAATAAACTTAGACATTCAACTTACCCAAGTGAGCAACACGAATATGCAGTGTGTTGCCATCTGATGAAAACTGCTGAATGTCAATTAATTCATCACCCCATGTCATGCACCCAATTCCAGTTACAAAAGCATATGCTCTACAAGAGCAAGTTTGTAGACACTGCTTTTCACAACCCTGCTTATCCCGAGCCTCATCGAACAGACCTGCGAAATCAGGCAATTTCACATTACGAACCTCTAGGAAACTGTCTTGACGAATCAGGCTATTGTTCGTTTCACACTGCAAGGTGGTCTTCCTAACACACCCACCAGACCAATTCCTACTGTCCCATTGATCCTGGTACTTGGGTTTGAACCCCTGAAAGCAATTGCAAATGGTGTTCCCTGCCACGCTACAATACCCATGTGCACCACACTTATTGTATGCATCACAAGGATTTGAAGGCTCCATTTGCCACATATTCCAATCAGACCCGCCATTAACCCTAAAGAATGACTTCTCAAACCCATCCCATGTTATCTTAAACTCGAATGATGTATAGGACCTGTTTGACGGAGAATAAGTAAAATACAAATTCCCTTGTGGATCAGCATTGGAGGTTTTAAATCCGGAGGAATAGAAAACAGTCATGTTGGGCACACCAGTAAACATCATCCCAGTAAAAAACCCGCTCCTCCAACGCCTATTCGCTCCCTCCCAGATCACTATCTGGGGTGCTGCCCTAGGATCGACCCCCATTGAGTAGTTCCCAGATGAAGGGTCACTTTCACTCTTCCAAGAGGTAAAAGTATGGATTTCCCCCTTGTTTTCATTGAAATGTACTCTCATTCCAGGTAAATATGTATCAGTAGGGTGATCAAAACTCTGCCAACAAATGCCATAAGACCCCGCAATACTATTACAGTGAATTGAACTAATCACAAAGTTCCCATCATCCAGTAAAGTTCCAGTGTAATTGCTGGCAAAATTGGCACTACTGTTATAAGACCAAAGAATGCTTTCTTTGCCATCCAAAATTATCAAATTCCCATCACTTCCAATACTTAAAGAACCATCTCTACCCATAATTGGGGTGTTTCTGTTAGCAACCCAGATCACAGATTGAACTGAAGTATTGGAATACCAAATTCCTACATACCTTAAGGTTGAATTTGGAGGGCTAAAGAACCCAAATTCAAACGACCCACCAGCAGATACGAGGATTTGCCCATCTCTGAAGACTTGACCTTGTGTGATTTTGTCGTTTGCATCAGAGCCCAATGCAAAGAATAGGGTAAAACACACAAACTTCAGAATGACAGAGAAAATGGATATGATTCCACAGAGATTAAGATTACCCATTACCATCTGATCAATCTAGAGCATAGACTTAATTTTTGCTGTGGGTATGATCTTTTTATTCTGGGTATGATCTTTTTATCATTTCTCTTTCTGCGCAAGTCCAAGGAAGGAAGCCAGAAACTAGTTGATGGCAAGTGACTAGTGTTTATTTAAAGGGGAAAAAAAAACGCAGAAAGTCTATGTCGTTTCCCACGTGCCTACTTGGGGAGGGGAGAACTTGAAGGATTGTCTCTGAATTTGAAAAAAGAATGTCAAATTTTTTTATCTCGGCGGCCTGTTTGTTTGGTTGGTGGTGAAGTGGACCAAGTTGACTAAATCAAACATAAATCCGGTGTTGTAGACTAACACTATTCTAATTAATAATCATCAAAAGCAAACAAAAAAACAAAAAGGAGAGCGAATTTTGGTGGGATAGTGATGGTGACAGTGATACTGTGTTGGCCACTTTGCACCTTCACCATATGCGATCCCACCTTTTGGGATGTGGTGACTGCTGATGCTAGGCAGCCGTGGCTTATCAATTTTCCTTTCTTTTTGCACCATTTTTTGGGGATTATTTTCCTTTTTATTTGTTGCCCATTATTGAAGGTTCTTAACCTGCAAAAGAAGCCTGGAGTGTGGGCAAGAAAGTGCGGTAAAAAGGTTTTGAAGACGGTGACATAATTGTACGGAAAATGACATGATGCTTGAAAGAAAGTACCAAATATTTAAGGTTGCATTGCAGGTTAGATTTCTATATTCTCTTAAAGGAGCACCCTGTTAAGTTCATGGTTATAATCTCATTGTCAAGTTAGGGAGATTTTGGTCCTGTTTGACAAACAGTTTTTTGAAAAGTTTTTTGACCAAAAAGAATTTTTTTTGACCAAAATTAACTTTTTGATCAAGTAAAAAAGTTAATTTGGATGTTTGGTGAAAGAGTTTTTTAAAAGAACTTTTTGGGTCTAAAAAGTTAATTTAAAAAAACTAATTCCATGAGTTTTTTGGAAGAACTTTCTGAATAATTAGCTTTTTGTCTCACAACTTTATCAAAAACAACTAATTTTATCAAACAGTTTTTCAACAAACTGCTAGTTCAAACAACTAACTCAAACAACTAACAGCTAACAGCTAATACAAACAGCTAACAGTTAACAGCTGTTTGCCAAACAAAACCTTTATATCTATAATCGAGTTTTCACTTATGTCTTTAACTTGCCCATTTTTATCAATATCTTATTTTGTGTATTCTATAGGGTCTACTTATGCTTTTGGAGGCTTATGTTGAACAAGATCTATATAGTTGCTTGTGTCGTGTTAAACCAACTTTTAATAGCAGTTGTCATATCACTTAGTTTGCTGTATGTCATACTGAAGTTACATTTGTATCTGAAAATTAAAATGACATATGATAAAAAAAAATATGATGATGATGATGTTGATATTCACCATCGTGCGTTTGCCTCGCAAGATTTTTTTTTTTTAAAAAAAATTTGTTTAGCTATACAATTTATATATTTGTTTAAGAAAGGCTAAACACTTTTTTTACTCTGTTTGACAAACATCTGTTATCTGTTTGTATTAGATACTATTAGCTATTTATATTAGCTGTTTGCATTAGTTGTTTGTTGAAAAACTGTTTGGTAAAATTAGCTGTTTCTGATAAAGTTGGGAGACAAAAAACTTTTTCTCTCATGAAATCGGTTTTTTCAAATTAGTTTTTTGGACCCAAAAAACTCTTCTGAAAAGCTCTTTCACCAATACCCAAATTAGCTTTTTCACTTAGTCAAACAGTTAATTTTGGTCAAAAAACTCTTTATAGCCAAAAAACTCTCCAAAAAGTTGTTTGTCAAACACATCTTTATTTCAAATATTATTCCCACAATTACCACATTTTTTAATGGTTTTGTTTATTTTCATTTAATTGAAATTGAGCTACCGTTGATTCATAATAGGTAAAACTCTCTCATCATAAATGATCTCTATTCACATTACTTAAATTCAATAATGGAAAATGAGTATTAAATTATTTGAATTAATTTATATTGATAAATCAACTTTTTTTTAAAAGAAAAACAGAAGTAATTTTATATATCTGATTAAACCCTTTTTTGGGATTTTTTGGCTGAGTTTTAAAACCAAAAGTGAGTCAAAATTCCTATCCAAAAAAAAAAGGGTGAAAATAGCCAAGGTCAATGTTATATTTTCCCAGGACGGGTTGAAATTTGAATACCATGTGTAGCTGTTGAAATTGGAATCTTATGATGTTTGAATCATCCACAAATCATAGCGGCATTGGATTTGGGGGAACTTTTGCTCAGCGCGTGCTTGTGAGAGACCGAGACAGACGGAGTGAGTGAGAAAGAAGGTGGGTGAGTTCAACTTTAATGGCGGCGTCAACGTCAAACGTTGGATTCAACTGACTTGCCCACATGCGCTGGACCTCTTTCTAAACAGATGATAATCCTCACGAACCCTAATTTTTGGTTTACTCACGCCCTTTCAATTTCTCATTCAATTCCAAGTTTCAAACTTTGATCTTGAATTCCTTTTGCAATTCTTTCAGAAATCTTAATTGCCAGTTAGAATTAGTTTGTTGATTTTGATGAGCTTTGATACATGACATTGTGCACTACAAGTCCACAACAGACATTTGAGCTGTCACTCGCTGAAGTAGCATGATATTTCTTGGTATTCTCACTTAAGAAGAGGCGCTGGAAAGATTAGCACATTTTGCGAACAAAAAGAGTAGAACTTGCAAGCTCTAGTAAGCCGAAGGGAATCAATGGGAGGTTGAAAATCTTGTCTAGGTCTCAAATACAGACTATGGTTACCGATCATTTTCTCTCTTTTTTTGAATTTAAATGGGCTAATAAAACCAAAAACAAAAACACAAATGAAGAAGGATTTTTATGTAGAAGTCCTAAATTAATGTGATCTTTAAAGAGAAGCAATGGGATCGTGACATTTCTGGGTGTAACTTCTAGGGATTGATTAGGCTTTAGGGAGGAGTGGAACTTCAGTTGGTGAAGTGCTTTTCCTGCAAGATTGTGGGCCTTATGGCTGAGGAGGAATTTGCATTCGTCTATGAAATCATTTGAAATGTGTAAGCTCACGATTTGTATAAATAATCACTAGTTCTGGTTCCCAAAGTTCGGAGTTAGTTTGGCTTTTTCTATTCTTGTTCTAGTCTTTTGGATTAGGTATTGGGAACTGACAACCCCTAATTACAAGACTTGAAGTTCTAGATCAGTATGATAGTTTCAATGGGGTTTACTACACTTATTTGTTTATTTTTTTAATCTCAACGATGCCTTTAATAGGGCTCATTCTTAGATGATTTTTTGAGACCAGTATAATACCTTCGTGGTACGAGATTTAAGCCTCTCCTGCCTTGTGGGCATAATAGCAACATAAGAAATAGTGAAATACTTATCTTTTTCATGAGGTTGCCCTGGACATGTATATGGGGAAAGAAAATGAATAAGAGCATGATGGGCTAAGGATTGTGATCATATAAAAGTGCTTATTTAAAATACTATTACTCCGCTGGACCCCCTCAACGTATAGCCTAGAGCTTTGTTGTCAAAATGTTCCAAACTCGGCGAGATTGCAAATATACAAAACTTGTTTGTTGTTTCGTGATTTTGTTGTTCATCTACGAGCATCCATATCCTCTTGTACCTAAATCTCACATGTCGTCGGCCGCTTAAGTCCGTGATAGAGATTTGGTTTATGGAATACTCCTGTTCGTTTCCTTTAGAGGAGCTAGCCGCCGTCGAAATACGAGCAAATCCAGGCTTTTTGGATGTGGGAGATCTGAAATATCCCCATTAAGCATGGAGATGACTGTAGAAACGCTCGGCCTGTCTCTTGCAAATTCTTGGACGCAGAGTAGTCGTACCTGAAAACACGTCAAAATTTTGACTTCGTGACAGGGTTCAGCAATTATTGGGTCAATCAATGAGGTAATGCGCTTCTCATTCCATAGCTTCCAGGCCTGACAAGAAGTATTAAAAAAATAGATGAAAAATCAGGAATTCTGTTGATTTAGGAAGAATAGACCTAGCAAATCTGCAAATAGGTTGCTCAGATCATGTGTTGGGTTACTGTTTTTTAAGTTTTTTAAAAAAATTTTTTTTTTGGGGTTCAAAGTTCAAACTGCCACAAGCATGTCAAGCTAGTTTAGTTAATGATGGACTGGGGCATTTTGGGATTGGATCATATGGAGTCAGATCAACATCTGGTCTGGTTCTTGGATGCATTTTATTATAGTTTAGATTGACATCAGTTTACCTAGCTCGGGCTAAAATCCGGTTGGTTGAAGGTCATCAGGTTGGTCTTAGTTTTAAAAAGTGCAAGGCGCACCGAAGTGCATAGGGTCCCAAAGCATGAGGCGCAAGGTACGAAGCGAAGGCGCACGCATCATTGATGCAAGGCGCACATCTATGCAAATTTTTTTTAAAGTATTTCATACTTCACAAAGCATGTTTTGCATAAATAAGTTAGATAAATGCACTAAATGTGATTAGACATCAATATGACTACTAACACCACAAATAACCTTAAGGTATGTTATCTTATAATCGTAGTTCCCCAATGCACGTACTTACAGTACAAGTTTAGCTCACTTTTTAGCTCCCAATGGAGGAAAAGATGGAAAAAGGTAAAGGCAAGGCTAAGAAAAAGAAAAGCAAGGGGGAAGATATAGCCTTGCATCCTTGAGGTGCACCTCATCCCCTTCGAGGCGCTAACCCGGTAGCCTCACACCGAGGCGTACCTAGGCGTGCCTCAGGCGGGCTTTTTTAAACTAAGGGATGGGTAACTGGACAGGGAGTAGTCCATCAGTTCTAGGAGGAAGATATATAGCATGAACTCTTGGAAGATTGGTGGTACTTACATATCCTAGAAGGGTCAAGGACTGCTCATCATCATCATCTGAGAAGATGCCATTTCTTTCGCCACTTATGATCTCCAGCAATAACACTCCAAAGCTAAACACATCTGATTTTTCAGAAAACAGACCTTGCATGGCATACTCAGGGGACATATAAGCACTGCATCCACATTCATTCACAGATGTTTCAATATCAGAAACATTAGTAGTTCTTTCCAGCTTTCTAATCATATGAAGCTTCATTCGTAGGAAACTTACTATGTACCAACAACCCTTCCAGTGTTAGCATGATCTTGCTCGGCCGCGAAGATACGTGCCACGCCAAAGTCTGAAATTTTTGAGTTGAGCTCTTTGTCTAGCAAGATTTTGCTTGCCTTCAAATCTCTATGTATGATTCCTAATCTGGAATCTTTGTGGAGGTATTCGAGGCCTCTGCATATCCCTTCAATAATGTTAAATCTTTTGTTCCAATCCAAGATCTTTTTCTTCTGTGGAACTGTTGGTGGATCAAAGATGGTAGCAATACATGAGATTATATCATTATGGAGTGGCATGCTTTTTAGATCTGTGTTTTTCTTACTCAACAGACAACATACAATAACAAACCTCATAGCTGCCAGTTATGAAGCCAAAGAGCCCCTGGCTTAATGGCATCTAGAGCTCTTCCTACTGGGAGGTCCTGAGTTCAATTCATGGCAGAGAAATGTGGTGTAACCATGTAGCCTACGGGTTTGGCTTGGCACGGCCTAAATTACCTCCGCTCTTGGCAGAAGCCAACCTTACCCCTACTAACGGACAAAGAGGACAGAAAAAGTTTTGAAAAATTTGTGCATTGTGATACTAACCAAATAGAAATGCATCCAAGCTTTTGTTTGGCATATATTCATAGATCAGCAGTTTCTCTTCACCTTCAACCGAGCATCCAAGAAGTCTGACAAGATTACGATGCTGCAGTTTAGAAATCACCATCACCTCATTCATAAACTCTTCTAGGCCTTGTCCAGATGCTTTTGAAAGTCTTTTCACAGCTATTTCTTCTCCATCTTCCAATTTTCCCTGGGAATGTGCTACCAAATGTTAAATTTTGCATGACCTCATAGTTGGTGTGACCAGTTTTGATATTCCCTAAGCAAATATGACCTTGTATACTGCACCAAAGCCACCTCACCCAAGCTTGTTACTTTCACTGAAGTTGTTTGTCGTTGCTGCAAGGCTTTCATATTTAAATAGCGGAAGCTCTTCAAGTTTCTCCTTGCATTTCTTATCCCCAGTCATATGATCATTGTCTGTTGCTGTTGTGTTGTGAGCTGTGTTTTTCATAACATGAATTAGATTCAATCCTTAAAAAACGTGTACCATCAAATTTTTGTGCTATCTACTGTATACTTTTGATTTTTGGTTTTGGTAAATGATGCTGTTGCTGTGAGCCTGACACTCTGACTTTGTCTTGGCACACCGCTCAATCATTTATTGCCAGGGTGAGCTTATAGAGAATAATCAAATGCCTTGATCAGCACTTTCTGTGTTTACAAGACTTTATCAATCCTGAAACGCTGGTCAGATCTGAACTAAAGGCAAACTAAAGGCGCATTACCTTGTTCCTGAGCTCTTCTCCTCCACATAAAGCATAATAGGAGAGCTACTACTGCCATTCCTAGGAGACTCCCTGTCGCTGCTATGATTACTTTCACCTTGTTGTCGGTACCTGCAGTTGAAACATAATTCCACTAGGGCATCGTTATGAATAACTCTTGTTTAATCGCTAGCAACCAAGCCAATACCTCAGAGTTATGCAAGTCTCTCTCTCTCTCT
>NCQV01057355.1:2612-12953 GCA_002740545.1 Lophocereus schottii | reverse complement strand
GTAAATAATGGCCGTAGGCATGCACTAGTAAATTCTACCGTTTATTTATTTATCTAGTTATTTATGCTTTAATTGAAGTTAAAAAATAAAAATTAGAAAATACATTTTTAATTTCATAGAAATTAATTAAGTACCTTACTCTTTCTTATTCCTGAGTTCGTTATAGCCCTAAGTCCCACCATTTTTTTATAGCAAACTCCACATTGTTGTAGAAATAGCATGGTTAGAATACAAATATTCAATTGGATGTAATTCGATATTAAAGAGAAGTTTGAAAGAGATGAAGAAGGCAAATGATATTTACGTGGAAAACCCACCAATGTGGAGGTAAAAACCACAGATGACACGAGGAGCAAAATTCACTATTAAAATGGGTGAGTGCAAGAGGGATACAAAATGTGTTTAACATTCCCTAACTCCCAAAACACACTCAAATAGAATAAGTAATCAACCCATTATTTTGGTACACCAGATATTGTATAAAGTACAATATTGTTTCTCACTTGTCAGCTCATTTTCTACTACTAAGATCATCCCAATTTATAGAAGGAGAAAGAGTGCTAGAATTATTAGCATAGATTTCCTCCACCGGCCTATGGAAAGCATAGGTAGCACCAAAGGTCTTGATGTACTTGTTGCTTGAGCATAGAAACATTGACTTTTGATGCTCCAAAATCTTTTGCCAGCAAAATAATGGAGTTTGTGATCAAGACACATTAAATGCCTTTGGAAATTTATCCATTTGAGCATGTAATAGTGCAAGCACTAGTTAGAAATTTGAGCCACTTTTACAAATCTCCACCTTGGCTCAAATTCTTTGAGAGAAAAGGGTGGATTGAGAAATGCTCCATAGTCATCAAATACAACTTACGAAGAATGAATGCCAACCAAGTCTAAGCAATGCTTAAACTTGGGTGTAGGAATTGATTTTGTTAACATGTATGTGGGATTATGTGCTGTACTGATTTTCTTCACAATGACATTGTCGTCTGCTACAATTCCCCAAACAAAATGACGTCTGACGTCAACATGCTTGGTCCGTTCATGATACATTTGATTTTTAGTCAAACGAATAGCACTTTAACTATCACAAAATACTATAGTGACATCTTATATGAGACCAAGATCACTAACTAGTCCTCTTAGCCAGATTGCTTCTTTCACTCCTTAAGTGAGTGAAATATATTCTAACTCGATAGTAGACAAAGCTATTACAGATTATAAACTAGCTTTCTAGCTAATAGCAGAATGACACAAGGCAAAAAATATAACTTGATAAAGACCTTCGTTTGCCGAGGTCATCTGCATAATTAGAATCAACATAGCCAACCACGTTCTAATGTATCAGCTTGTTCCTATCAAATACTAAGCCAATATCCACAGTTCCTTTCAGATAACGAAATATTCACTTAACTGCTTGGCAGTGTTCCTTTCCTAGATTACTCTTATACTTGCTTATGACCGCGTGAGAGAGATCAAGTCTAGTGCATACCATTGCATACATAAGACTATCAATTACACTTGAATAAGGAATATGCGACATTTGCTCCCTTTCTTCCTCAAATTTTGAACAAAGGTCAGATGACAATTTGAAGTGTGAAGCCAACGGAGTATTCACAGGTTTGGAATTGTCCATATTAAAGCTTTGAAGCACTCTCTTGATATCATTCTTTTGAGACGGAATTAATTTTTGTGCTTGGCGGTCCCTATGAATCTCTATGGTGAGAATTTTCTTTGCAGCACCCAAATCCTTCATCTTAAATTCAATGTTTAACTAGGCCTTTAACTCATTAATTAATCATATGTCATGAGTAGTAATTAACATATCATCAACATATAAGAGTAAGTACACAAAGGAGCCATCTGAATATTTTCTAATGATAAACACAATTATCATATTGGCTTTGAGAATAACATTGCCCAATCATAAAAGAGTCAAACCTCTTATACCATTGCCAGGGAGATTGTTTTAGGCCATAAAGAGACTTCTTTAAATGTCAAACATAGTCCTCCTTTCCTGGAAGTATAAAACCTTTTGGTTGTTGTATGTGGATATGTTCTTTAAGCTCTCCATGAAGGAAAGCATTCTTAACATCAAGTTGCTCTAACTCCAAATCCTACAATGCAACTAATATAAGAAGCATATGAATAGAAGTGTGACGGACAATAGGAGAAAACACTTCATTAAAGTCTAAACCCTGTTTTTGAGTATAGCCTTTTACAACTAAGTGAGCTTTAAATCTTGCATTTTCAACATCAAGGTTTCCTTCTTTCTTCTTGTAGACACATTTCCAACCTACAGCTTTTTGGCCTTTAGGTAGCCTTACCAACTCCTAAGTAGCATTCTTGTGGAGAGATTTAATTTCTTCATGCATGGCGGCAAGCCGTTTTGAAGAATTAGGGCAAGAAACAGCTTCAGAATATGTTTGAGGCTCTCTACCTTCATTGGTTTCCTCTGCAACTGTAAGTGCGCAAACCACCAAGTCTGCTTGACTATATCTTCTCAGTCTTTTGATTTCTCTTCTTGGTCTACCTTGTTCAATTAAGTACTAATCATCATCTAAATCATGCATAGTGGAATCGGGCATCTCTAGTAGTGGTGATGAAGAAGAAGAGATATCTTCTTGGCTACCATTAGGCATCTACAATTCAAACTCCACCTTCTCGGCAGCATTTTCTAAATTATTACCTGCATGAGAGGAAGTGAAAGTGGCAGCTTCTTTTCCAGGGTGAAGTGATGCGCTTTCATTAAAAGTTACATCCCTACTAGTTATAACTTTCCTGAGATCAGGACACCATAAACGATATCCTTTCACTTCGTATGCATAACCCAAAAATATGCACCTTTTAGCTCTAGGATCTAATTTTCCTTGATTTACATATGCATGTGTAGGGCAACCAAAAACTTTTAAATTTGAGTATTCAGCAGGGTGACCTGACCAAACTTCCTTCGGTGTCTTAAACTAAAGTGATGTGTGTGGAGATCAATTCACCAAATAGCAAGCCGTTGAAGGGGCTTTTGCCCAAAACTCTTTAAGCAAAGTAGAGTTTGAGAGCATACAACGGACTCTTTCCATAATTGTCCTATTCATCCGTTCTGCAATGCCATTTTGCTGTGGTGTGCCGACAACTGTGTGGTGTTGAGCAATTCCTTCATTTTCACGAAATAATTTGAAATCACCTTCACAGAATTCCAAACCATTGTCTGTGAGGAGCCGCTTGATCCTTTTTCCAGTTTGGTTCTCGATCAAAATTTTTCACTTTTTGAATGTGAAAAACACTTCATTTTTCTGATTCTGAAAATAAGCCCAGACTTTTCTAGGAAGATCATCAATAATGGTTAGTATATAACGGTGTCTTCCTTTAGAAGAAACACAAGAGGGACCCCAAAGATCAGAATGAATATAATCAAGAGTACCTTATGTTTTGTGAATACTAGTACCGAAACTGACCTGTTTTTTGTTTACCAAGAACACAATGTTCACAAAATTCTATCTTACCGGTACCTTAGCCAATTAAGATTCCTTTGTCACTTATATGGCCAAGACGAATATGCCATAATTTTGTGAAATCAGAATCTGACATGGATGATGACACTGCTGTTGAACCTATAACAGCAGATCCTTGCAACATATATAAACTTCTAGATCTGTTAGCTTTCATCAAGACAAGAGCACCTTTACATACTTCTAGAACTCCACCTACAGCTGTATATTTGCACCCAAGAGACTTAAGGGTACCAAGAGAGATAAGATTCCTCTTTAAATCAGGAACATGTTTAATATTAGTTAATGTTCTAATCATGCCATCATGCATCTTAATTCAGATGGTTCCTTTTCCAACAGCTTTACATTGTGTATTACTCCCTATTAAGGCAACACCATAATCAATTGAATCGTAAGTGGTGAACCAACCTCTATGAGGACACATGTGATAGGAACAACCAGAATGAAGTATCCACTCGGTCTTAGATCGGGTTTCACCATCAACAACTAATAAGGCATCGAATTGGGACTCATTATCTGCAATCCTAGCTTCGGTGGTGTTTTCTGAAATTTTCTGAATATTGCTATTACCCCTTTGCCCCTTATTTTTCAAAATTAAAACATTCAAAAATTTCATGTCCCTTTTTTTTTTCAATAACGACAGATTTTCTTGTTATTTCTGCCTTTGGATTTAGACCTGAATTTAGATCGACTGCTATAGCTCTTTTCTTTACTTTTAGCCCTAGCCATTAGACCCTCGGCTTGCTCCTTAGAAATATTTTCTGAGTCATATTTTTCTTTAGCCAAAAGACTTGTCTTAACATCATCAAGCGAAAGGGTCTCACCACTTCCGTATAATATAATGCCTTTGAAATTACGGTATGAGCGAGGTAATGAGTAGACTAATAAGATAGCTTTATCTTCTTCACCAACGTCCACTTCTAAATTTTTCAAATTAACAGGAATGGAATTAAATTCATCAATATGAGATTTAATGGATGTACATTTCGCCATTAAAAGAGTGTACAACCTCTCCTTGAGGTGGGCCTTGTTTATGAGGCTTTTCATCATATATGGGCCTTCCAATTTTAGCCACAAACTTTCAGCTGTGTTTTCTTTGATGATCTCTCGCAAAAACCTCCTGGGACAAGCAAAGTTGGATTGTTGAAAGCAC
Source organism: Lophocereus schottii (assembly GCA_002740545.1). NCBI lineage: Eukaryota > Viridiplantae > Streptophyta > Magnoliopsida > Caryophyllales > Cactaceae > Lophocereus > Lophocereus schottii. The sequence continues at coordinate 8,294 of NCQV01057355.1, read as the reverse complement.
TTTTTCATCCAACTTATTCCATTGGTCATCACTCATAGTATCTGGCTTGCTCGTCTTTCCACTAAGGCCTTTTTCAATCCATGTTGGATGAGAACAGCCATCATTTTAACACACCATATGCTAAAATTAATTTTTCCATCAAACTTCTGAATATCGAATTTCATAATGGAAGTCATGTTACAAATCCAATTGAATACACAATGCTCTGATACCAATTTGTTGTGGATATAGCATAGTTAGAATGCAAATATTCAATTGGATGCAATTCGATATTAAAGAGAAGTTAGAAAGAGATGAGGAAGGTACACGACATTTACGTGGAAAACCCTCCAATGTGGAGGTAAAAACCATGGACGATGCGAGGAGCAAAATCCACTATTAAAATGGGTGAGTACAAGAGGGATATAAAACGTGTTTAACACTCCCTAACACGTAAAATGCCCTCAAATAGAATAAGTAATCGACTCACTATTTTAGTACACCAAATATTGTATAAAGTACAATATTTTTGCTCACTTGTTGGCTCAGTTTCTACTGCCAAGATCATCCTAATTTACAGAAGGAGAAAGAGTGCTTGAATTAATGGCATAGATTTGCCAATATCCTCCACTGCCCTGTGGAAAATATAGGTAGCACCAAAGGTCTTGATCTACTTGTTGGTTGAGCATAGAAATATTGACTTTTAATGCTCCAAAATCTTTTGCTAGCAAAATAATGGAGTTTGTGGTCAAGACATATTAAATGCCTTTGTAAATTTATCCATTTGAGCATGTGATAAAGTGAACACTAGGTAGATATTTGAGGCACTTTTACAAATCTTCACCTAGGCTTAAATTCTTTAAGAGAAAAGGGTGGATTGAGAAATGCTCCATAGTCATCAACCATAGCTTACGAAGAATGAATGCCAACTAAGTCCAAGCAATGCTTTAGCTTGGATGTAGGAACTAATTTTGTTAACATGTCTACGGGATTATGTGCTGTACTGATTTTCTTCACAACGACTTCGTTGTCCGCTGCAATACCCCGAACAAATGACATCGGACGTCGATATGCTTGGTCTGTTCATGATACATTTTATTTTTAGTCAAATGAATAGCACTTTGATTGTCACAAAATACTATAGTGACATCTTGTATGAGACCAAGATCACTAACCAGTCCTCTTAGCCACATTAGTTCTTTCACTCATTCAGTGAGTGAAATATATTCTGCCTTAATAGTAGACAAAGCTACTACAGATTGTAAACTAGCTTTCCAGCTAATAGTAGAATTACGCAAGGTGAAAATATAACCTGATAAAGACCTTTGTTTGTCGAGTTCACCTACATAATCCGAATTAACATAGCCAACCATGTTGCTATGTGTCGCCTTGTTCCTATCAAACACTAAGCCAATATCCACAGTTCCTTTCAGATAACAAAATACCCACTTAATTGCTTGCCAGTATTCCTTTCCTGGATTGCTCATATACCTGCTTATGACAATAACAGCGTGATAGAGATCAGGACTAGTGCATGCGATTGCATACATAAGACTACCGACTGCACTTAAATAAGGAACATGGGACATTTGCTCCCTTTCTTCCTCAGATTGTGAACAAAGATTTGATGATAATTTGAGGTGTGGAGCCGATAGAGCCCTCACATGTTTGGAGTTGTCCATATTGAACCTTTGAAGCACTGTCTTGACATAATTCTTTTGAGACAGAATTATTTTTTGTGCTTGGCAGTCCCTATGAATCTCCATGCTGAGAGTTTTCTTTGCGACACCCAAATGCTTCATCTCAAATTCACTTTTTAACTGGGCCTTTAACTCATTAATTAATGATATGTCATGAGCAGCAAGTAACATATAATCAACGTATAAGAGTAAGTCTACAAAGGGGCAATCTGAAAATTTTCCATGATAAACACAATTATCACATTGGCTTTGAGAATAACCATACCCAATCATAAAAGAGTCAAACCTCTTATGCCATTTCCTGGGAGATTATTTTAGGCTATAAAGAGGCTTCTTTAAATAGCAGACATAATCCTCCTTTCCTGGAAGTATAAAGCCTTCTGGATGTTGCATGCAGATCTATTCTTCTAGCTCTCCATGAAGGAAAGCAGTCTTAACATCAAGTTGCTCTAACTCCAGGTCCTGTAAGGCAAATAATGCAAGAAGCACATGAGTAGTAGTGTGATAGACAATAGGAGAAAACATATCTTAAAGTCTACACCCTATTTTTGAGTATAGCCTTTTATAACTAAGCGAGCTTTAAATCTTGTATTTTCAACAATAGGGTTGCCTTCTTTCTTCTTGCAGAACCATTTGCAACCTACAACTTTTTGGCCTTTAGGTAGCCTTGCCAACTCCAAATAACATTCTTGTGGAGATATTCAATTTCTTCATGTGTGGCAACAACCCATTTTGAAGAATTAGGGTAGGAAACAGCTTCAGAATATGTTTGAGGTTCTCCACCCTTCATCAGTTTCCTCTGTAACTGTAAGTGTGTAAGCCACCAAATCTGCTTGACTGTATCTTCTCGGTCTTTTGATTCTCTTCTTGGTCTATCTGGTGCGATTGAGTAGAAATCATCATCTGAATCATGCATAGTGAAATCGGGCATCTCAAGTGGTGGTGATGAAGAAGAAGAAATATCTTAGCTACCATTAGGCATCTCCAATTCAAACTCCACCTTCTCGGCAACGTTTGCCAAATTATTACCTACATGAGTGGAAGACGAACTGGTAGCTTCTTTTCCAGGATGAAGTAATGCACTTTCATTAAAAGTTACATCCCTACTAATCATAACTTTCTTGAGATCAGGACACCAAAAGCGATATCCTTTTACTGCATATGCATAACCAAAAATATGCACCTTCTAGCTCTAGGATCTAATTTTCCTTGATTTACATGTGCATATGTAGTGCAACCAAAAACTTTTAAATTTGAGTAATCAGCAGGGTTACCTGACCAAACTTCCTCCGGTTTCTTAAACTGGAGTCAAGTGAATGGAGATCGATTCACCAAGTAGCAAGCCGTTGAAGTGGCTTCTACCCTAAACCCATTAGGCTAACCAGAATTTGAGAGCATACATCGGATGGTTTCCATAATTGTCCTGTTCATCCGTTCTGCAACGCCATTTTGCTGTGGCGTGCCGACAACTGTGCGTTGTCGAGCAATTCCATCTTCCTCACAAAATAATTTGAAATCTCCTCCACAGAATTCCAAAACATTATAACAAGATCAAGTAATGATCTGAATTCTTTTTGGAGTGATTCTCTCACTCTTTTCTATTCATACGTAGGACATATATACAAAAAACAAGGTATTCTACTTTCCTATACAATAGGCTGAACATATGGAAGAAATATCCTACTTTCCTATACAAGAGGCTAAGAATATAGAGACAGAATAATAAAGATGTTCAATACATAGAAAGAAAATATTTGCCAAAAATTATCCTAGCCTCAATACGGCCCCTCAAGTTGGTGCATGCAAATTCCGAATGCCCAACTTGCCAAGGAGATACCCAAATTGCAATTTGCCAAGAGCCTTGGTGAAGATATCTGCAAGCTATTCAATTGTTGGAACGAAAACAGTGCGGATAACACCTTTGACAAGCTCATGCCGAACAAAGCGACAATCCAGTTCAATATGTTTGGTTCGTTCGTGAAAAACATGATTACGAGCAATACATAACGTGACTTGACTATCACAACATAGCTGCATTGGCTGCTAAGGCTCAACACCTAAGGATGATAAAATTTCCTTTAACCATTTGAGCTCATAGGCCGTCATAGCCATCGAACGATATTCTGCTTCTGCCGAAGATCGAGATACTATATGTTGCTTCTTAGTTTTCCAAGAAATAACTGAGAGCCCCAGAGAGACAAACCTACTAGTGAGAGAGCGTCAAGTCAATGGGCAACCAGCCCAGTCCGAATCGCACCATGCATAGCGACGTAAATCACAATCCTTGCGAAGAAGTATACCTTGCCCAGGTTACCTTTCAAATATCGCACAACTCGCAGCGCTGCATCCCAATGCTCCTCTCTCGGTTGCTGCATGAACTGAGAGAGAACATGAACACAATAAGATAACTCAGGATGAGTGAAACAAAGATAGATAAGATGGCCCATGGGTCTCCGGTACCACTTGAGATCATCAAGAAATCGCCCATTGGCCAATGCCAATCGATGTTGTTGTTCCATAGGAATGCTTGCAGGTTTGGCTCCAAGTAACCTGACCTCTGAAAGGATATCCAATGCATATTTTCGTTGACATAGGAAAATGCCTTCAGGATTCCTAGTAACCTCGACACCCAAAAAATACTTCAGGGCTCCCGAGTCTTTCATATGAAAGAACTCACTCAAATAAGTCTTGAATTTGATAATAGCTTCGTGATGGTTTCCTGAAATAATCAAGTCATCCATATATACTAAAACATTAAGTCGAATGTCCTCATGGTGCAACGTGAACAAGGAGTAATCTGAATAACTCTTGCGAAAATCGTATTCTTGCAGGGCTTTAGAGAGTTTGGCAAACCAACACCAAGGGGCCTGTTTTAGTCCATATAAGGATTTTCGGAGATGACAAACTTTCTTGGGACTTGTGACTTGAAAACTAGGTGGCATCTTCATGTACACCTCTTCTTGAAGATCTCCATGTAAGAATGCATTATGAACGTCCATCTGGTGAAGTTCCCATTGTCGAGCTACTGCCACAACAAGAAATACTCGAACAGTGACCATTTTAGCCACTGGAGCGAAGGTTTCTGTAAAGTCAATGCCTTCAACTTGATGATTACCGAGGATCACTAATCAAGCTTTGTAACGTTCCACCGACCCATCTGAGTTATATTTGATTTTGGAGACCCATTTACATCTGAGGGCCTTTTTGCCAGGGGGTAAATCAAAAATTTCCCAAGTTCCATTATCTTCTAATGCTTACATCTCTTTCTGCATGGCATCTCTGCATTTCTTATCCTGGACAGCTTCTGAAACTATCGCAGGTTCATGACTTGAGGTTATAGCTGCAAGAAAATGTCTATGTCACATAGAAAGATTATCACAGCTTACATAGTGCGCTATAGGATAAGGTGTACCTGGAAGATGCTGTGTCTCAGATGAGCAAATAGGTGGACTCAATCTTCGAATGGTATGCATTACATAGTCACGCAATCGAAACGAAGACTCTTTTCTTCAATGTCCACGACCCAATATTTCCACTGATACAACCGGTAGGGGTGTTGGCAGATTCTGTGCTGTGCTATCGATGTTTTCGCCCAACCCACTATTTTTAGCTTCATGCAAGACATTGATCCTCAGCTTAGGTGTTTCTACTTAGGCCTCTATCGCCCCTTCTTTATGTCTTGAATGCTGGGCCCTTTCAACATCTTTTGTTTGGTCTTGATTTGGTTGGCGTACGCCATGTCCTTCTTCATTCCATCATAGCTGGGGTGTTTGCGCCTCATTCTGTTGGGCTTCATCACCCTTGCCTTCTTCAAAGGGTGAGTGGGCTTGCACCCGCCTGCACCCCCCCTTTCTTCCATACAGTCAAGCACTTCCACACATTCACTTGCATTTATCTCATCAAAATTGTGCAGTCCTATTTGATTTGGGTCAAATGGAAATTCATGCTCAGAAAACACTACATTCCTTTAGACAAAAAATTTTTTGGGTCTCTAAATCGTACA
>NCQV01057329.1:6470-18223 GCA_002740545.1 Lophocereus schottii | reverse complement strand
TATACCAATGGCTGAAAAGTTTAGATATTTGGGATAATCTTCCAAGAGAAAAGGGATATTAATGAGGATATTAAACATCAAATAAAGCTGAGATGGCAAAAATAGAAGGATGCTTTAGCGGTGCTGTGCGATAAAAAGAACCCATTGAGACTGAAGGGAAGGGTTCATCGTATGGTCGTTAGATCGACATTGTGGTATGGTCCAGAGTATTGGTCAATCAAGAAGACTCAAGTCAAAGGTTGTTGGTAGCAGAGATGAGAATACTTTGTTGGATGTGTGTCCACATGAGGTTGGATATGATCAGACATATAGTGATTACAGACAGTATAGGAGTGGCATCCATCATGGATAAGATGCGAAAGGTTAGACTTAGATGGTTTGATCATATGAGAAGGAGGAGAACTGTTGCACCAGTGAGGAGATGCAAAAGGATTATTCTCCCGGAGTGCAGGAGCGACCAAGGTAGGCCTAGAAGAGTTGCGGTGAAGTGATTAGACAAGATTTGAAGACTTAGGATTAACGGAGGACATAACCCAGGATAAAAAGTTTTGGAAGTCCAAGATTAAGGTTGATGACCTTTTGCAAAGTAGTAGTGTGGATTTAGCTCTCATCTTTCTTGTAATAATAGTGTCTGTGTGTTGATATTTCTTTTTTTTTTTTTTTTGGGTAGAAGCTTGCCTATCACTTTAACCTATTGTAAGTCTTGCTCGTTCTATGTTTTGCTCACTTTTTACTGAAGCTTTAGCAGTTCAAAATGTTTTTAATTTTTTTTGGAGTCTATTGAAATTGGTCTCTTTGTAGGTAGTAATACATGTAAAGGTAAGACTACTTATATCTGGATCTCTCTAAACCCCGTGCAAACGGGATCTATATTGGGAGTTGTTGTTGGTTAACACATATACTCAATTTTATTGGGGACGAATTTGTGTATCGTTCACCTTTGATCAAATACAATGTATGAGCTTTCATTTATGTACTAGAAATTTAGAAGCATGGCGCATGACCAATGTTGATGAAAAGATAGATTGTGTGAAATTATGATTTTATCAAGGTAGTTTCAGCATTTAAAAGGCAATTGGCTCGTATTTAGTTAATCTGTTGCAATAGATAGAAGATTTGTTGCCGTACTATCCATGGAAAACCGTTGCATTAGCTGGACCTATGGCAACACTTTTTATGCATGTATGCAATGATTATAGAAACTACTACCTTAGAATTGAAAACTAATTCAGTCGTTGTGGCATTTTTGGCCGAGAACTCAGGTTATATAAACCCTTTGTGTAATTAGAGAAAGAAAATTGTGACTGATTATTTAGTTGATTTCGAGTGAACTAATATCTTTTTGTGTGAGAATTTTCCCTGTAGAAATTGCTCTCAGAGCATCCTGCTCAATTACTCCCCTTAGTAGGTATCAGAGTGTCCTACATAACTATGTTTGTCATCACCAAACCTTATAATTTTACAAGCAAGCTTTAAATAATTCTAAGTGGCAGGATGCCATGACAAAGGAATATAATGCACTCATGCAAAATAACACTTGGGCTTTAATGCCTCAGAAACGTGACATGAATTTATTCAATCGTTAGTGAGTTTTAGGTAAAATGCAAAGTTGATACGTCGTTGAGAGATGAGAAGCCTGACCGGTTGTTCAGAGTTTTGGTCAGTTGGAAGACTTTGATTGTCACAAGACCTTGCATCCTGTGGTACGCCCCATTACTATCCGAGTTGTGCTTTCCCTATCCATCTTAAAGGTATGGGTCATTCATCAGGTAGACGTCAAAAATGCATCATTGCATGGGATCTCACTAAAGAAATCTATATGACACAACCCCTAAGCTTTGTTAACGCTAACCTACCGCACCATTTGTGTAGTTTATAAATTCATCTATGGTCTCAAGCAAGCCCCACGTTCTTGGTATCACAATTTGAACAGCTATCTCTTAGCTCTTGGTTTCACAAATAGCACCACAAAAACCTGCTTGTTCGTCGATCTATCATACTAGCACACAACTGTTGATCCTTCTTTTATAGGTCAATGTCATCATTTTCACTGGCAACTCTGCTCCCCTTCTCTTTCATTTCATTTGTTTGTCCATTTAGTTTCCCCATGAAGGACCTGGGTGATTTACATAATTTCATCGGGCTTCAGGTTGCATGGACATCCACTTGATTATTTCTATCTCAATCCAAGTACCTTTCTGATCTTATTCACAAATTTCACTTACACATAATGAAATTCGTCACTACATTACTTCCTTCTAGAACCACATTGTCTTTATTATATGGGAGTTACTTTCTAATCCTACATAATATCGCAGTACGGCTGGAGGACTGCAATATTTTAGCAGGCAAGACATTGTTCGTACTATGCATTCAGTATCTTCGTTTATACATGCTGCTTGGACTACTCACCTTGCTACTCTAAAGCATATGATTTGCTATTTGATAGGTACTGCTGATCATGAGCTCTTCTTGCGGAAAGCATAAACTCAGCTCTTGCCTATTTTCTTACATATTGGGTTGGTTGTTCTAACTCATCGTGATTGACTACTGGATATGCCTTCTTTGTTGGACTTAACCTCATCTCCTGGCTTTCACAGAAGCAGCTAAAAGGTTCCAAGTTTTCAACCGAAGTTGAGTGCCATGTTGTTGCTTACATTGTTACTAAAACTGCATCTCTCTAATTCTACTTGCTAAGCTTTGTATTGCTTTGACTCGTTTAGTCAAAGTGTTGTGTGATAACATCAGTGAAACTCACATAGCTGCTAATCCTATTCTTGACAGTCATAGCAAGCACATCAAAGTGGGGCATCACTTTGTTCATGAGCATATGGTTCGTGGTGAGTTGGTTGTATGTTATGTTTCTACTCAACAACAGTCAACAGATATTTTTATTTAGGCCTTATCGTCCAATATGTCTGTTGTGGCCCCTCGTACAGATTGAGGGTGGTTTAATAGACTCTGAGGATGCTTTCATAGTTTCCTATACTCCTGCTTTTTGCAGATTGAACGCCAGGGCTCCCAATGTGGATAGAGTCTCTGTTTGTTCATATTCCCAAACCCTACAAGCCTGATCATTTTTTAAGCTTTTTATATGTTATGTTCCTACTCAGCAATTGGTAGCATATATTTTTACTAATGCCTTGTCGCCTGATGGGTGTTTATCCTTAAAGTCCAGTATGTCTGTCCTAGCCCCCAATCAGATTGAGGGGGCATAATAGGCTTTAAGGATACTTTTGTAATTTCCTGGACTCTTACTTATTATAGATAGAATGGTAGGGCTGCCAGTATGGGTAGAGCATATGTTTATTCAAGTTTCCAACCCCACAACCCACATCAATTTTTTTTTTTAAATTTCTATCAATGGTTTCTTATGAAATAGATGTCCATGGCTGCTGCTGGTTATGATGTGTTTTATGTTTTGAACCTGTACCAGAGCTTCGCAAAGCAAGGGACACTCAACATCGACACGGCCATTTGCATTTCAGGGCTGAGCAATGAGAATCGTATATCATAGTAAACTTTGTACTGAGTAGGTCGCCCATCTGACTAATCGAATAGATGCTTATGCTAGCTATGACATGCTAGCACACTCTGAGAGAGAGAGAGAGAGAGAGAGAGAGAGAGGGAGGGAGAGAGAGAGGGAGACAGAGAGAGAGATCGAAGAGGGAGGTCTCTTGTTAAATGAAAAATTAACTCTGATACTCATTTGAAGAGGAGAATGCTATTGTGTCATGAACCAACAGTACAAACTAATGGAAACTTAAAACTGTATTTTTCTAGTTATTGGTTAATTCGAGAAAACATAAGAGTAACTGTAAACTGTAAGATTGTTTGCGTCTTGTGCAACAGAGCTTTCGTCATTCATAACAATTGGTTGTTAGTTTCTTCCATTGGACTCCTTTGTCTACTATTTACTTGGGTCTGGCATCTGTAGCTCATATGCGAAATAATATCAGACCAGTTCATCTGGAAGAGAAGCACTGAAGTTAATATATTGGAAATAAACTAAATGAAGATAAATCCAGGTAAAAGATATCCTAATATTAGCGGTGAAACTGAACACAGCTTTCAGCAATCACAATTCACAATATTTACATGCAGCATAAGAATGATCCAAGTACTTGGCATTGTCAAGTATCCTGAAATGAAATGCATACCGTTTTTGGCAGGTCTTAAATCTGACATAAGTCCATAACGCCAAGACTTGTGCAGCAAAATTCGGGCTTGCTTGATCTTGTGCCAATCTTCACCAGTGTGCTCCCTGCAGCGTTCCATTAGCTCAGTGCAGTCATATATTTCAACTTTAATGAGTGACCTCACTTTCTTGATCCCATCTGGCAACCTTTTTAATGCCGGGCAGCTTACAATTCGAAGATGTTGAAGCACAATCAGGTTGCTTATCGACTCAGGCAACTCTTCTAAGGCATTGCACATAGATATCCATAAGGATTTGAGAGATTGGACATCCGTCAGTCCTTGTGGGAGAGCATTCATTTTCGGGATTTCTTTGAGGGACAAATGACGGAGGTTTTTCAATGATGACCAAGGATTCCGCTGGATTCCTATGGGTGTCAAATTCTGAAATGGTCCTAGGGAGATCCATGATGCCAGGTCAGTGTTGCGTGTGTTATGGCTGCCATTCTTAGAGAGATCAAGTTCTTTGCAACCAGAAATCTTTAACTGCTTTAGAGAGGTTAGGTACCAGAACTCTGAGGCCATTGAAGCTAGTGCATCACACCGGTAAATCACCAGGTGCTCAAGCTTAGGTAGTGCACCTAGCCCCTTTCTTACTGCTGCAAAGTTTTTGAGGGTGAGGCAATTTCCAATCAGTAAGTTCTTCATGCAGGAAACATTCTTTGGTTGCCGGATACCCATGGTTGTTTTCTGTGCACAGTCTTCTAGTAGCTTCTGATCCACGTTCCGAAGATCAAGTTCTAAAACCTTTTGGAACAAGGGCATTGAAGTCAGCTTTGGACAGTTCCATATCCTTAACTTAGTAAGTTTTGGGAAGCGTCGAACTGGCAGGTGATGCCTCACCGTCATCACTTCTTGCCGCCATCCTTTCAGCTTGTAGAAGTTGTGGAGGGTCAGTTTCTCCAGGGACTGAAATTCTCCATGGCCATCTACTGATGATTCATTGCTCTCCACATACTCCACATTACCCATGTGTCTCAGGGTGAGCTGCTTGAGGGATTCAAGTTTGCCAAATGGTGGGAGATGCTGGCATTTGTCACATCCCTCAATGCTTATAACCACCAAGTTTTTGAGGGAAGAAGCCAACATCGCCCAGACAGGAAAGTCTTCCCCTTTGTATCCTTCTATGCACAATATTTTTAGGTTTGGATGGGGTTGGAGGTGCTCTAGAAGCTTCAAGTACTGTGATTTATCATCTTTTGATGGGACAGAGGATGATCTTTCAACATCTGAAATTGGTTGTGACCAGTTAATTTTCAACTGTGTTAGCTTGCTTTTGTTCCTCAAATCTGCTTGTAAGCCTTCATGTATGTTTTTCATCCAATCTCCTGTCAGCTGTATTTCCAAGTGTTCCCTCAGATTGCTGAGTTTTTGCAAAGCTTTTAGCCCTACAGTCGGGAAATCCCTGGAGTAATCCTTACCGACCACAAAACGACTCAACATTACAAGCTGAGTTAACCTCTCCAGTCCAAGAGGCATGCCAACCAAGCTGTCACACTCGTCAACTTCGAATCTTCTCAGGTTTATCAGTTCACCAAAGTCACCAGGCAATATTCTCAGTTTAGTACAACAATTAAGTCTTAGTGTCTGCAAGTTGTAAAGTTTTGTCATAGACTCCGGCAGAGTCTCCAGATCATTCTTGGAAAGGTCCAGATACCTCAGATGAATGAGGTTTCCAATGGAATCAGGTAATTCTTCCAACTGAAGATTATGCACGTCCAACACCCTAAGACATCTAAATTGGGACATTAGCATGTTGCAAGTTAATCTGTTGAGCTTTGCATTATAATCTGGTTCATTGACTGAAACAAGTGTCCTTATACTTTGAGCTTTGAGCAAAGATGGTGGGACTCTTACTGATGAATCTCTATCGCAACAGAAAGACACATGTCTGCTCATGGAATCGAGGACTTTGGTGGCCCCTTCAGCTTCTGTATAAATGTTTATGGTTCGTTCTGCATGTTGATAGGCCAGTTTGTGGATTAATGGATGCATCTTACAGGTGACAATATTGTCCAAGGCATCAGTGGTCACTTCCTGGAGGAAGCAGCGCCTGTACAACTCAAGGAGGTACTCGCTTCCAGCATCTTCCATACTCTGGTTGAGCTGCGGGTCAACAAATCCTTGTGCTGTCCAGAGACTAATCAAATTGTGCTTGTTGAAGTTAAAATCCTCCGGAAACAAGGAACAGTAACTGATGCAAGCTTTAAGGCGAGTGGGAAGATCATTGTAGCTGTGCTCTAAGATATGATCCATCACATCCTTCTCACCATTTTCAATACAAACGTTTATTTTATTCTCGAAGGATAGCCACTCATGCGTGCTTTTATCGTACAAAAAACTTCCAGCAACTCTTATGGTAAGTGGAACACCATCACAGCTTGTAGCAATCGATTTCCCTGCCTTCTCCTGTGCACGATCCATTGGCTTCCCTTCTGGCACTGCTAGTTTTTTGAACAGAGACCAGGAATCATTGAATGGCAGCCCTTTTAATTGGTACTCGTCACCAGTTTCTGCTTTTGCCAAATTGGCTAATTCAGCAGACCTCGTGGTCAACAAAATTTTACTTCCCCTTGCACCTCCAGCCAGCAATTCTTTCAAATGGGGCCAGTTTATTGGGATACGAACATCATCTAGGACAAGTAAGTATAGCTTTCCATCAATCCCCTTTTGCAGTCGACGCTCAATGTTTTCCATTTCATTCCTCCTAGAACTAGTATTGGGAGTAGTTACCGATGTACCAAAACTCTTGCATCCCACCAAATTACAATTTAGTACGCAAACTTGCCGAATTTTGTGATGCTGACTATTCCCTGCTGGATAATTGTACACATTGTTGGACTTCCTACTCGTACAAGACTGCACAATTTCGCGAATAATTTCTCCCTCATCCTTTACATGTGAGATGTCAATCCACATTCTCAAGTCAAAATGATGTTTAACCTTTTCATCGTCATATACAAACTTTGTCAACGCTGACTTTCCTAATCCTTTTGTCCCAACTATAGGAATAACAGAAACATTAGAGTTGCTCTTAGTCTTTGGTCTTACAATCATGTCTATGATCGCATCTTTCTCTCTCAGCCTCACAATGACTTCGTCATTTTTAAGACCTCTGAAAGTTGGTGGCTGAAATGCTCTATCAGCAGGCTGAATGGAGAGAAACTTGTCTGGTAACTGTTCAGCAAGCTGTTCTATTTCCTTGTTAATTCTCTTCCATTGTTGAGCCATTTTTCTGGGTAAAACAAATTGGTTTGAGCAGCAGAAATGGCTTACCTTAGTTATTGTAACGATCACTCTCTGCAGTACAGGTCTGGCATTGTCCCCTGAATCCATAGGTGTAGATTCTCTGATAGCCCTTGTGCGATTTGCAAGAGTGAGGATTTCATCGAGGAGATCATCAGCCTGATGAAGCAAAGCCACAAGTTTCAGAACCACGCTGTCCATCTCCTCGCCCATTTCTATGGCTGTTAGTGCACCTTCAATCTTCCTCACCAACTCCTCGTTTAAATGGGGCGGTTGCATGACATTGCTGTCCAAGGCTCTTTGAAGGTTTTCCCATACCACGGTTTCAGCTGCCATTTTTGTTCTCGGATCAAGCTGATCAGGGATATGAATAATGTGGGGGTTCTCTGGCGTGGTTTCTACAGAACAGCACGGTTTCGAGAGCACAAGAAGAATTCAACCGTTTCGGATAGTTTTATGCTACTTTTTGATTGAAGTTCAATGACCAAGCTGAAATGCCAAGCTGGAAGCTGCGTTGTTTTCAGGCTTAAAAAGAAATGTTCCTGATTACGACGTTGCAAAGTTTACCTGTTCTGTGTCAAAGGAAATTGAATAGTCTTTCATTATTGAGACGTGCTGAAAGCACAAAGCCCCATCAACTTGGTAAATCATAGGGTGAACAACGGATCGGGTGCCCATTACATTAAACAATCGGCCCGTTTAACATAGGGTTAATAAAGAGTTTGATCAATAATGAAGTGGACCATCAATGGGCAAGCCCATTAAGGCTAATTGATACATTAGTTTACATGCTCCAATTAGTTAACCTCATTACCAAAACTTTGTATATAACAATAATAATTATACACCGTTGTCTAGCGCAAGTTTGTTTCATTTTTAAACGGGCCAAATGCGGGCCGTCCATGGGTTGGCTTCACCAGACCCGTTTATTAGTTTGATTGTGTATGTTCTAACTTTGAATTTGAACTAGTTTAATTTGATTGGAAAATTACAAATACATTAGTTGAAAAATTAACTAACCAAAAACACTCATTAGGTGGAAATGGGCAGGTTATGGGCGGGTCGGGTTCATTTTGGCCCATAGCCCAGCCCATCCCAGCCCATTAACAAATGTTCCTAAACCCAGCCCAACCCGTTTAGTTAATTGGCTAGTCCAGTCCAGTCCAACCCAGTCCGTTGCCTTTCCCTAGTAAATCATAAATCCTTTGAAAGGCATTCTCCTACACTTTCTAAATCCTATAATTTGTTAGAGATAATTTCCATAAAAATGGAAATATATAGTAAAACATATATAAATAATAATTAGTTAAATTATTCTTTATGAAGAGGAGTGAATTAGTTAATTGACTAATTACTACCTCCTACCTGAAGGGATGTGATCTTAAGGAGGTGTGTGCCATTGGAAGTATAATTTTTTGAAAGCCCATATCCCTTTCATGATAAACATATCTATAAATATGTGACATTATCATGTTCACCAGTATGCCAAGGATGGCATGAATCATGACGACGCGAATCTTTCAATGATATTTCTATCCCTTTGAGTTCCTATTAATTCCCAAGGCACTAGTGCCTACGCTTGTGAGTGCAATATAAGTGTCGGGGAGGCCTCTTTATATCTCAAAGACATATTCGGAGATACCCGTTGCGCAATGGGTGAATACAACCTTTAGGAACATCGGCGTCAATCCTGCTTGGAAGTCTCAGAGTAATCCTCTCCCTAAACTGTTCACCTGAATTTTTCTAACATTCGAAAGACTTTATTAAACTCTTCCGTGTAGGAGTTTGATAGAGAATTTTTAGGAATTGGCAAACAAATATTCCGTACTTTCTCTGTTAAGTTTGGTCATGTTGTTGAATTATTAACGATGAAAAGTCATTTGTAGTACGTATGTATAATAAGTAAATGTTAAGAGAGATTTATAAAGAAAACGGATGAGATTTCGGTATATCATATGCATTTCTCTTGATGTTATCGATATCGTGTACATTGATTTGCTTGTACAGGATTGTAACACACTGGTCTCCAAAGGCTGCATCGTGTTTGGTTATTTTACTGGTCAAATCTGATATGAGATTAATGTCAGATGTGTCTTATCTATGTCTACAGAAAGTTAGTTTATGACTTCAGGGGTCCATGCACTTATATTTTTATGTTGGACTTGACAGTGGCAATTATGCCAAAATGTTTTCCAAACAATATCCTCATCAAAGGCTTATTCTCTTTAATGATGTTATTGCAAACGAAACAAATACAATCGGATCCTTTACGCAATGCTTTCGATGTGCCAAACGTGGCTTTCTTTCTATGATGCATGTTTGGAATATGGATTAAAAATCATCTAGGTTATTATAGAAGATATTCGGTTCCATGATAATCTAGATTATGAATATTGATTTTGTTACTGATGACGATGATCATGCAACATGCCCCAAGTAATTGTGACAGAACAACTGTCACAATATTGCATTTGAAAGCAAGTGAGGTCAAAGGAACTAATTTGGACTTTGAAGATGAACATGTTTATGTTTTTCTTTGAAATTTCATATGAGATTTCTGCAAATATTTACTACTTGTTTAAAGTAAATGGTGGGGGAAATTCATGTTCGTATGAAGTTGAAATACATTTTAAGTCCATGGTAATTATCTAATGGTTGCAAGTTGGATTTAGAGATGAAAACATGAATATTTCTATGGATGTTGTTTGAAAGGATTGAGAGGCCTATGTTTAAAAGTTTGACTTTGATATTATTTCATAAATATTTTGTGAGCCTTGGCCCGATATTTGAAGACTTACTAAACAAGGCAAAATGAGATATATCTCGGGTTAATGTACAGAGCAATGTGTAACCTATATAATTGTGATCATGTTGTAATAGGGATGGTGTAAATTCCGTATTAAATCGACCATGTTGGAACCTCAACTTAACGCTTAATGGAAACCATTATGTCCTAAGTTCAATGAGTCAAAGTACATCATCTGTGTGGTTTGCAAGCAATCACTTCTAGTTATTGCCATACAATGAAACGGATTGCTTGGTAATTCTCAAATATTCAAAGGAAGGATGAGTTTTTGCTCTTAATGAATCTCAATGGAGAACATTTGAGTGGGGATATTAATTAAGTTATTTGCACTTAATCAGTGGTCTGACTCATTTCTTATATTCATGTCTTCATTAATACCTTGTAAAGGGTATGAATAAAGATTCACCCTGTAAGTGTGAAGTTTGGCAGCTTCTGTCAAGCTTAGGCTTGACTTGAGGGCACTTATCAATTAGATATAGACGCAACCATTTTAAATGTGTGAGGATTACTATGTGACTCTTGGATGAACGTCTATTGTGTGACTTGATCGCATGTGGTCACAAAGGATTGGCTGGTTTAAAGCTTAGTCTACCATGTAGTCTTGATCATTTGACAAATGAGTCACTAAATAGGGTTTAATGATTTGGACACCTTCATTTATGCATGGGACCTTCGAAAATTCTTAGCATCATTTATTATGAAAATGGTGGGGGATTGTTGTAGATAATTTCCATAAAAAATAGAATTATATAGTAAAACATATATAAATAATAACTAATTAAATTATTATTTATGAAGAGGTATGAATTAGTTAATTAACTAATTAATACCTCCTTCTTGAAGGGGTATGTTGTTAAAGAGGTGTGTTCCCTTGGAAGTATTATTTATGAAAGGCTATCTTCCTTTCATGAGGAGGTATGAATACATCTATAAATATGACACATTATGACATTCATGGATAAGCCTAGGATGTCATGGGCCAAGAGAAAGCTAATGTTCCAACAACATTCTATCCCTTCGAGTTTCGATTCATTCGCAAGGCACTAGTGTGTAAGCTTGTAAGTGCAACACCAGTGTAGGGGAAACCTTGTTGTATTTCAAAGACTTATCCGGGAATCCCTGTTGCACACAAGAGAATAAAGTCTTTAAGAAAAGCGACTTCCAGTACTAAAAATGCGTCTTATTTCAACAAAAAACAGGTCCGTCAAAATCCCCGATGGAATTCCGACGTATTCTGAAAGATTACTCAAAATCCCAATAGATGTTTTGAAGGATAAATGTTCTGAGAGAATTTCGACGGAATTACGGTTGACAAATATTAAAAAAATTCCAAAACAGTTTTTCTAACCCCTTGTTGAATGGAGTGAAAATTCAATTTTTTTTTTAACATTTAGACTGGAAAATCTGTCATAATTCTGTCGAAATTTTTTTCTATTCCTATAGAATGCTCCATCAGAATTTCTCGTATAAGTCTCGCTCCAAGATTCATGTTTCGTTGCTTCTT
>NCQV01057328.1:0-11458 GCA_002740545.1 Lophocereus schottii | reverse complement strand
CTCATTACCGTACCAAAACACTTGAGTGTATTGCATGTTGTCTTTCCTCCATTATCCCAGTGGTGGTGATAGCAAACACCCTATGTTTGACTACTTGTCCCTTCCTTTTTAATGATGCCAAAAGGGGGAAGATAGGATGACCAATGCTTTTTTAGTTTTGCCATGGAAGAGTTGATTTTCTTACAATTTTTTTCGATACTGGCTGTCTCCTGTGAATTTTCAGTCCTATGAATAATTGGCACTAACCACTTCGTGTGTCCTTGAAAGTCAATATGGTCACTTGGTTTCTCATCATCAAAAAGGGGGAAATTGTTATGATGTATAAGATTTTGATGATAACAAATCCAAGTGTTGTTGTTATTCCAAACAGGCTCTCCAAATAGGTCCTTACTGCTGCTCTCAATGTCTTAAAATTGCTTGACAAATGGATGATTAAGAACAGGTACTCAAGTCAGCGATATCAGTGCAGTTGTAAGAAACAGGGCCTGTGAAGTGTTTGAAGCAGCAATTCATCTATCTACAAGATGACTGGTCGTTACAACAAGATGTCATGGTTTGATTTAGGTTTTATCTTTTTAGACTCTTGTAAATATGCCAATTAGAAAGTCTTAACTTACCACTTACTTGAAACGGTTTTGCTTTTTGGAAAATATTTCGGATTACTTTTCAGAACAATCCTGGAAACAGGGTGGTCAGGGTGTTTCCAGACTAAGCTGCGAAAATATGCCAAGATTTTTTTTATATAGTATCTTACCCCTTACCCTAAAACGGTTATCTAAATCTAAGGGGATTTGCAAAATCTTTTTGAATAAAAAGAATCTCTAATTTTTGGCAAGTGGATAAGTTTGTTGAGAAAATCATGGGCTAGTGGTTGAATCCTTGTTGCTAAGAATCACCGCCTTACTCAAGCGGTTAAGGAATTCCTTCCAGCCCATGTTACATCACTTCTTGTGGCTAAATGACTCTATCTCCTTTGGGGATTTTGTTTTCCAAAAATCTGAGAAGTTGCTTTACAAAGTTCTATATAAAGTTGCTTTCTACAACTCAGAAAAAGATCGGTTTTCCAAGGTAAGAATTCAGTATTCATGAGCTTAAAATTTTCAAAAGAAAACCGAGTCAAGTGAGTGATATATTTGAGCTTTCAAAATTGGCATACTAGGACTTCATTGTACCCTATATTAGCTTAGTTGAGAAGTATTGTAATAGGGTGTTTTCTGTGTATTCTTCTTTCACAAAAGTGAGTTGAGTGTGTCCAAATCAAGAGGATTTTGGACGTGGGGTAACCGGTCTTAGGGAAGACGGTTACGTGAGTTGCAATCTGTAATAAGGTGTGTTACTATTGTAACGTATTAAGCCCCTTTAGTGAAGTGGTTAAATCCTACACGAGGTAGGTCGTGGTTTTTTCACTTCAGTTGGGCTAGAGGTGTTTTCCACGTAAAAATCCTGTGTCCATTGTTTCCGTATTAAATTTCGTTGGATTTTCGCTTCTGCACAACTCAGGAACAGTCTGTGTGAACAGGGTCTAAGACTGTTTGCTAGAAAATTATGAAAATCGGACATCACAATTCACCCCCTTGTTGTGGCTGTGTACTCTCTAAATTAACAATATAGACTACCCTTTTTTAGACTCAATCTCACTTGACTGACACAACTATATTATGGACATATTAACATTGGAATAAAGCTTTCCCTGTAGCAGTATTGCCTCAAAGGATAACACCTTGTAGCACATGCCTCAAAATGTAACGCCCAGTAGTGCATGCCTCAAAGGGATATTTTCATTCCAAATTTTATTCATCTCTATCTTTTTTTTTCTTTATTCATTATTTTCATTCATTATTTATTTTTTCAAAGTAATCAGGTCACAAGCAAGTGGGAGAATCAGTTTTGGAAGCCTAAGACCTGAAGAAAATAATGAAGGGATAAACAAGGATTGGATTACACATTTATAATGAACAATTGGAGTTAGAATTAGGGATTAGAACGTCACACTGAGGTCGGAGACCTTTCATGCACATCCTACTTACATACAAGCTAATAACCAAAGCACATGGGATTTATTCTAATCAGAAAGAGTACAAACATCCCCAAAAACAAAACAAAAATCTTTTTAGATTTTCAGAATTCCCAAAAAAAACTATGTGCAAATGGGCACCTCACTCCCAGACCAAAATCTCACAGTGTCCTCATTAGGAGTGGGAAGAAAACATGAAGAGCGAAAAGAAAAATCTAAAAAGAGAACACATGTTCAAAATAAAAACAAGGCTCAAAAACAAAATAACCAACATCTAAAATGAAAAGCAATCAACCATATAAAAAGAAACTGGAATAAGACAAAGAAGACAAATGGAGAAGAAAAGAGAAGAAGAGAAAAGAGGAGAAGGAATTTCTAGCAAACTAGGTCGGGAGCTAAGTACACCCAAGCTATCTCACATCACAATCACCGATCAGGCCTCGGTTCATGGAGTATCAGACATTCCACATCTTCTTGGCTCGGCAACTCCAGAAATTGTTTCAAATGCTGGCCATTCACTTTGAAGATGGGACCATTCTGAGGATCCTGAATTTCAAATACACCATAGGGAAAACACGTGAGACAATATAAGGACCCGTCCATTGGGACCTCAATTTTCCTGAAAACATATGGAACTTAGAGTCATACAAGAGTACTTTCATTCCCGGCAAACTCTTTTTTAAAAATATGTCGATTGTGAAACAACTTCACCCTCTCTTTGCAAGATCGAGCACTCTCATAAGTCTCAACTCTATTTTCATCAAGCTCACTCAGTTGCAGTCGTCTCCTCACCCACCTCAGTCAAGTCATAATTAAGCTTCTTAATGGCCCACCAAGCTTTATTCTCTATCTCCACAGGTAAATGACAAGGCTTATTATAAACTACCCTATAAGGTGACATACCTAAGGGAGTTTTGAAAGTTGTCCTATATGCCCAAAGAGCATCTACGAGCTTGTTAGCCCAGTCTTTCCTATTCCTACTCACTATCTTTTCTAAAATCTGTTTAAGCTGCCAGTCGGACATTTAACCTGGCCAGTAGTTTGAGGATGGTAGGGAGTAGCAAGACTATGGACTATAGAATACCTCTTCAGTAAGGCATCAAAAGATCTATTATTAAAATGGGTGCCTTGATCACTAATGATAGCACAGGGCCTACCAATTCGAGCAAAAATGTTCTCCCTAAGGAATTTCACAATGACCTTAGCTTCATTAGTCCTAGAAGGAATGGCCCTAACCCATTTAGAGACATAGCCCACAACTAACAAAATGTACTCATTCCCAAAGGAAGATGGAAATGGTCTCATAAAGTCAATACCCCACACATCAAAAACCTCTATAACAATGATGGTGTTCCATGGCATCATATCTCGCCTGCTTATTCCACCTAATTGCTGGCATCTAGGGCAACTCTTACAGTACTTAAATGCATCCTTAAACAAAGGAGGCCAGTAAAAATCACATTGCCGAACCTTGGCTGCTGTCTTCCTACCACTAGAATGCCCCCCACATGCTTGGTCATGACAAAAAGAAAGGACACTTCTCACCTCATGGTCGGTAATACACCTCCGAAAGACTTGGTTCAGAGCAGTCCTTAAATAGATAAGGGTCATCCTAAATAAAGAATTTCACAAGGTGGAAGAATCTATCTCTGTCATTCTTAGTCCAACTCTCAGGGATCTTACCAGTAACTAAGTAGTTCACAATATCAGCATACCAAGGATGAAGTTGAACAACGTATAATTACTCATCGAGGAAGTACTTAGAAACACTGGACTCACTCTCTCCATCATAGAGGATCCTAGACAGATGGTCAGCTACAAGGTTTTCAGAACCTTTCTTATCCTTGATTTCACAGTCAAATTCTTGCAACAGCAAAATCCATCTCACAAGTCTAGGCTTAGCATCCTTCTTAAAAGAAGGTGCTTAAGAGCAGAGTGGTCAGACTAAACAATCACATGAGACCCAATCAGATATGGTCTAAACTTTTCAAAATCAAAGATCACAGCTAAGAATTCTGTCTCAGTAACAGTGTAATTCAACTAGGCATCAGTCAACATGTAACTATCACAGTAAATAACATGGGGTTTCCTATCAAAATGATGTCCTAAAACAACCCTAATAGCATAATTAGACGCGTCACACATCAACTTAAATGGTTCTCCCAGATGGGAGGATGAAGAACAGGAGCAGAAGTTAAGGCCTCCTTAAGCTTAGAAAATGCCTCAAGACACTCTTCAGAGAAATGAAATGACGCATCCTTAGCTAGCAGATTTGACAAAGGCTTCGCAATCTTATTAAAGTCCTTAATGAAACAACGATAAAAGCCAACATGTCCAACGAAAGACCGCACCTCTTTCACACAAGTGGGAGGGGGAAAATTAACAATCAGGTCAGTCTTAGCTTTATCTACCTCAATTCCATCTCGAGAAATAATGTGTCTTAAGACTATACCTTTTTTAACTATAAAGTGACATTTCTCCCAGTTTAAAGTCAAGTTTTTTTCCCTACACCTCTCCAACACCTTTCTCAAATTAGACAAGCAATCATCAAAGGAAGATCCAAACACAGAAAAATCATCCATGAAAATTTCCATACATTGCTCAACTAGATCTGAGAAAATAGAAATTATGCATCTTTAAAAGGCAGCAGGGTATTGCACAGTCCAAACGGCATTCTTCCAAGGGCATATATCCCAAATGGACAGCTGAAAGTAGTCTTCTCCTGATTCTCAGAAGCAATAGAGATCTGGGTATAACCAGAATATCTATCTAAAAAGCAATAGAAGGAATGTCCAGCCAACCTCTCTAACATTTGATGCAAGAAGGGGAGGGAAAAATGGTCTTTCCTAGTGGCAAAATTCAATTTTCTATAATTCATACACACACGCCACCCAGATTGAACTCGAGTAGGGACTAACTCGTTCGTATCATTCCTAATCACAGTAATACCGGTTTTCTTAGCAACAACTTGAGTAGGGCTAACCCACTTACTATCAGAAATGGGATAGATAATCCCATGGTCTAACCATTTCAATACTTCTTTTTTAACTACTTCATACCAAGTGGGATTCAAATGCCTTTGGCGGTCACAGTAGGGCTTACCATTGTCCTCTAAATGAATTTTGTGTCGCAGAATAGAAGGACTAATACCCTTAATGTCCCCTAAAGTCCATCCTAGAGCTTCCTTGTTCTCCCTAAGTAAAGTAATCAGTTTGTCTTCTCGGTCGCGGTCTAGATCAGAAGCAATTATAACAGGTAAGGATTCATCGGGTCCTAGAAAGGCACACTTAAGAGAGTCAGAAAGAGGTTTCAATTCAAGACCAATAGGGGAAATAGATTTAGTAGCAAATTCAGAAACAACAGTGAGCAGACAATCAGCAAGAGAACACAAGTCATCAAATTCAAACACATCATATTCAGGCTCATCATCTTTAAGAAATGAGTCATACTCAGTACCAAATACATCATCAAAGGTATCATCGAATATAGAATCCTCTACCCATTAAGAGTAGAAAATTCCATATCATCAAATCCACAAGGTTGTCTTTGTATGTTAAAGATGTTCAATTCTAAGGTTATATTGCTAAAGACAGTCTCATCATACCATTCCTGTAATTAATGAGGGCATTGGTAGTATCCAAGAAAGGACGCCCTAGAATCACAAAAACTTGACTAACTAAGTTGGACACCTTCTCAGTTTCAATCACAACAAAGTCCACTGCATAAATGAATTCACCCGCTTTAATCAGCACATCCTCGACTATTCCCCTGGGCACTCTAGTCAATCTATCAGCCAGTTGAATGACCATCTTGGTAGGTTTCAGCTCACCTAACTCTAGCCTCTCATACTCAGTAAAGGGTATCAAGTTAACACTAAACCCTAAGTCAAGCAATGCTCTATGAATAAGTTGGTCCCTTTTGACTATAGACACAGTAGGGCAATCGAGGTCCTTATACTTCACCAGGATCTGAGAAAAGATAGAATTAGCACCAGAGGTCAAGAAAGCCTTCTTAGGTACACCAGTTGCTCTCTTGGGCATACATAGCTCCTTTAAGAATCTAGCATATGGAGGCATCTGCTGAATAGCACCAAGTAAAGGAATGTTGATCTTTACTTGAGAGAAGGTCTCTCATCTTCTCAATTTGATCTTGATCTTGCTTCTTTAGCCTATGGGGAAAAGGAGATAAAGGCATCTGGATTTTTTTAGAAGAAGAAGGGGAGGAAGAATCCGAAGAAGGTGAAAAATTTGCCAAATCAGAGGAGTCTTTCTCTTCAAGCTCCTCTTTCTCAGAAAGTGACTCAAGAAGGGAAGGACTATCTGAAGCATTAGGGACATCGTCATAAGCATCCTTGACTAACTGGATGAACCAGTCCCTAGAGGAGAAAACGGAGAAGAATTTTGGGAGAATTGATGAGGATACCTGTAAAGTTCATTAGGATTTCTCATTTGGTTATCAATCTCTCGACCAGAACAGAGATATATAACTGCATTCACTTTCCTCACAGGCTCACTAGGGTTACCAGAAGAACGGGAGACGTGACCCTTAGGGTTTACCTTAGGTTGACTCGAGAAAGTACCTGGTTCCCTAAAAGATGATGCTAGCTGGGAAAACTGTTCGATCATTATTCTCATCAGTCTTTCCATTTTACCATTAATCATTCTCTCCACATTGTTATTGATTATCCTTTCTAATTTATCAATATCAGTATAACCAGGAGGAGGTTGAGCTTGAGCTACAGGAGGTGGAGGTCTAGGTGCATTAGGTACACCTGAAAAAGCTAGTCTCTGAAAGGAATTTGAAGGATGAGAGATAGGTTTGGAGTTGTTTCCAGGAAAGATTCCAAGTTGAGAGTTAGAAACCATAGCATTTGGTCCATTATTACAGGAAAAGTTAGGGTGATTTCTCTACCCTGGGTTGTAATAAGGGGAGAAGGGGTCATTCTAAGGTCTCTAGAAGGTCATACTCATTTTCCCTTGTTTGGTTGCTAAGTGATGAGCAAAATAAGGACAAGCACTCCAAAGAATGATCTAAGGCCTGGCAGTGAGAACAAGACACTGTAGATGTCTGAGATAACTGGGACATCTGGGGAGATAATCCCTTCAACATGTTTTCTAAAACAGCAATCTTAGACTCTAAGTGACTTACATCAGAAATAGAATGCAACCCACCACTTACAAACCTAGAACTTAGACTGTCATCATGAGTAGTTTTCCACTGTATGGTTTTCTCATCCAAGTCCTCTAAAAACTCTTAAGCAGTTATAGCGCGTTTAGAAAGAAAGCCACCCTGACACATGGACTCTACCATGCTCCTACTCTGTTGGTCAAGTCCTTCATATACAATCTGGCACAAGCGCGCTTGGTCTAAACCATGATGGGAACATTGGGCCAACCAAATTTTGAACCTATCAAAATATTTCCAAAATGATTCCCTATCTAGTTGCACAAACTGATTAATTTCATTCCTCAACTTAACAGTCTTGGCATTAGGGAAATATTTTCTTAAGAATAATCTTACAAAATCATTCTAAGAAGTAACAGAAGTAGCAGCCAAGCCATATATCTAACGTTTGGCAGAATCATTTAAAGCAAAAGAAATCAATTTCATTCGCACAACATTAATGGGAATATTAGAAAAATGCATCATAGAATAAACTTCTTCGAATCAAAAATAAATAAGCATCCTCTAAACCTGTAAATTTAGGGAGCATCTAAGTATAATGGGGTTTTAATTCGAACGTCACACTTAGTGCAAGATTAGGCATAACAAAGCATGATGGCAACGCAGTCCTAGGAGGATAGAAAATATCACTCAAAATCCTTTCTTGTGCTATATTCTTTAACTCAAGCTTAGGTTCAGGTTCGGGTTCTAAGTCACAGTTGGCTCAATCCTCACGAGTTTTTGATTTTCAGGGTCTCCAGCCTGACCAGTTATATAAACAAAAAGGTGCTATTTTTGGTCTTTTCTCTTTCTATTTTTGTTTTGGGTTTTTGAATTTTTCTAATTTTTTCCCTTTTTCTTAAGCACAAAAACAAATCAAAATGTTAGTCAACCCTAAAGACGATTTACAAACAAACGGTAATCAAATCAAATAGTTTATCAATCCCTAAAATGGAGATGAAACAAATTCTAACAAAAACCAAATTCAAATTACTAACTCAATTCTAAAACTATAAAACAACAAAATAAAGCAACTAAAGCCATAAGTCAATTGTAAGTCATTTGTTTTTAAAGTTTTTCAATCAAACTTTTTTTTTTTGGGAGTCTCAAGTTTTTCTAAATTTTTATGGGATTTTGGACTTTTTCAAAAAATGAACTAAATAAATCACAACTAATAACGAATAAATAAAGTAAATCAAAGTATAAGCAATTAATAAGAACGAAACTAAGAAAAAGAAAAGTGTTCAAACTAAGAGAAATAAAATGCCATATTGTTTTTGAGGTTTTTAAAATTTTTAAATTTTTTTGTGGTTTTCAAGTTTTTCTAATCTTTTTTCGATTTTAGGCTTTTCCAATTTTTTTGGATTTTTTGAAAACTTAAGGAATGCACTAAATCAAGTCACAACTTAATAACATAGTAAAGCAACCTACTATTAAAGTAGCTAAGAAAAAGAAAATGCGATCTAATCTTATGTCACCGCCCCCGGCAACAGCGCCAAAAACTTGTTCGATAATTTTGAGTGAGAAAAATAAAAGCCGCAAGTGTATGACTATCATTGTAGTACTTGAAGGTTATCTCCACAGGGACGATGGAAAAAATTATGGTCACAAAAAATTGGACTAACTATTTAACCTAATGTTAACTACATTAAACCCAACTAGATCATTCAAAGAGAACTAATACCCTCAAACTAGGAGTGTAATACATTCATCACCATTCAACAAAGCATCAGATAAATTAAATGAACTTATTAATTCAATCACCATTCAACCGAAATTAAAACCTAGAATCTCAAAACCGAAATTAAACAGAACTAAAACATGAACTAACACCATGAGAAAGAAAAATTAGCCTTCTGCTCTTAATGACAACAAAACGAATTAACTTCCAGGTTCCATTCCTATGTCCATACCAGCATCCTAAATCAAAGTTATATGAAACAACCAAAACAGGGGAGGGGAAAGCAGAGCCAAGGCAGGAAGCTATCAACAGGAAATCGAACACCATCAACACCCATTATCATCATCAACTAAATTACCAGTAGCAAAGCAACAAGCAGCCATTCAATCAGCATTCCAAACTCATTTTCTTAAATCCGAAAGCACAGCATTAGAATAATAGAGCAACAACAAACAAAAACCCAAATCAACTCACCTTGAATTAATAAAAACTAAGCACCAGAAAACTAACTAAAATCTCAGAATATAACCAAAAAAAAAAATCTTTTAACATCAACCAACGAGATCAACTCAACAAAATCACCTCAACAAACACAATCGAAGAGCACAAACAGAGCAAGTTACCAAATCCAGAACCTACTATTTTAACTAACTTCAAAACATAATCAATTTGACTAAACAAAGAAAACCAGAAACTGAGCAAAGAGAGTTCGAATTCTCAGCAACATCCAGCAAGCACAAGGCATGAATGAAGAGTGGATTCAAACCCAGAGCATGGGAATGATTTGGGATAGAAAATCAAAACAGGGCCTTGAACCATGCATCAACCGACCTCAAACCGAGCCTTTCTCTTGAAATTTTCATACAATCCTTGCTACTACAACCCAGAATTGACAAAATCTAACTAAATTACAAGCATTTGGAGGCCAAAACAGATTTGACCATTCGAATTTCAGGCATAGCACGAACCTTGGATCCTAAAAAAAAAAAATGAAACCTAACATTAATCTTAAAAGCGTGAACAATATTGAACCCTGAATTCAGCCTGAAAATGTCTATTACAAATTCGAATCAAAATCTTCAAGAAAACAGAATAAACCCTAGAAGGCTAGAGTTTTGAATTGAAAACAAAAACATAAATGAAAATCCAAAAACTTAAAACTCAAACCCTAGATTATACCTCTCCAACCCTAGCTCTGAAGCCAAAATCTTCGATTTATACCCAAACCCTCTTCGATCTCGGCCCTTTAATTTGTGCGAGGTGGACGGTGGAGATAGGATTGATGATGTTGTTATGCTGGCGAGTCATGGGGCATTGATGGTGGATGAGGGTGCATGTGGATGTGCTGGCAGTGTTGCGGTGGACGATGGTGGTGCGTGGTGTGCTATGATTTCGAGAGAGATAGATGAGTTAGAGAGAGATCAAGAAGCCGAGAATGAGGGGGGGTCGGGGTTTCTGGTTTTTTCAGGCTGAGAGGAGAGAGAGAAGGAGATTAAAGGGGAAGGGGAAGTGGGTCATGTGATGTGCGCATGGGTGGGGAAGATTTAGGTTTTATTTCATTTTTGTGAAATTTTTCCCTTTTCACAAAACTTTTCCTCAATTTATTCAATACCGACAAAATCAAATAAAATCAAATCAAAATCTAAAAATAACAATTATAACGAGCATAAATCGGGTATAAAAATATCGTAAAAATAGCACATTTTTGGCACGAACATTGAGCCTTGATCTTTTCTTGAACAACAATTGATTCTTGTATTAAGAGTTCTTCTTCTTCTCCAAAGAGTAGACCTTGGTGGAATCTCACATCCATGTATGACTTGAGTCATCTCCATGTATGGATTCTAGGCTTTCCTTTAGGAGTTCCTCCCTTTTTAAGAAATCTAAACCAATAAGAGCAAAACATTGGAGCTTTTAGGTGGCTATCATGAAACCCTCTTCATCTAGGCAACCTCTTTCCCAAAAACCTCAAGTGTTTATTCCAACCTCAAATAGTGGTTTGAATCCAACCTACCTTCAAAACAAGGTGATTCTCTCAAAACCTCCTATGCTTGTGCTATTTGACTTGAGCTTTTAGGCGGCTATCATGACCTTATCTTTGCTCATATTATGAGCTTGGCCAACAGATAATACCATTACCACTCATAGTGTAAGCTAAAAAGGGAGAAAATGGTGGAAAAGAGTCAAAGGAAGAGGAAATAGGTTGGTATGGATGTGTTTAGATGCACAAACAGGATATGCTAAGGTTTTTAAACCCAAAATAGCAACTAAAAGGCAGCACAAGCATGCCAAGTAGCACAGAGTGACCATGCCAAGTCATTGGGCGTGAGTTTGGTGATTTTGTGAAGGCTTTCGTGAAAGAGAGGGATATGTCTAGGAAAGAAGCATGATTGGGCTCTTTTAGGGTCTTTTTTGTCGAGTGAATGAAGAAATTGAACGAAAAACTGAAAATAAAATATCGGCTCAGCGGAATAGAGATAAGAAAAAGAGAGATTTTCGTCGTTTGTGGATCACTCGGATAAATGCAGTAATTCGCAAACAGGGAATATACTTTTATTATAGTAAATTTATACATGATCTACACAAGAGACAGTCGCTTA
>NCQV01057314.1:36148-53058 GCA_002740545.1 Lophocereus schottii | reverse complement strand
CTTGATTAANNNAAGCTAATTACGACCAAAATACAAGGAAAGCAAGATGAATGGTCATACTTATCCTTAACACATGTATTAAAGCCTAATACATAAGCTTTACTAGAGAAAAGAACGAAAAAGCAGCCGTAAAGTACTTTTCCCTTTTTGGCTAGCCATTCCGGATGAAGGGTGCAAAATCTCTCACTATTTTCTCATTGGCTCACTCCCTTCAAGGTTGTTTCTTCTGCAAATGATGATGTTCATACTGTTTAGACTGGTGATTGAAGTAAACAAGCAAGGAAGGAGCCGAGCAAACCCACTTGAGAAGGAAACAAACCTAGGTGCTTAGCCAGGTTCTAGAAGCTCAAAAACAGCCCGGTTTTGTGCCCTTATTTCCACCAATCAAAAGTAAGCATGATTTTGATTTCAGGCCATGGGGGGAAACCTTAGGTTGTGTACAAACCCCCTGCAAAGAAATCAAGGTTGAATCATGTTTAAGTAGGAGATATCTACTAAAATATTTTATCATGCAGTTTTGGACCAAAACTAAGAGGTGAAACAAAATAGCCAGATTTCTTCACTTCAACTGAGCGTGATTGGTTTTGCTTTCTTGGACCTGAAAGGTAACACCTTGGGGAACCAAAAAATGCTAAAAAATCTAGGACTTAAACCATAATTTAGCTTAAGAAATAACATACTCAAAACCGGGTACATTCTGTTCAACTGGACGGTCTGGATAGTTTGGGTTTATTGGCTGAATTGGATGGGTAAATGAAGTCCAAATGAACTAAAACTTGTTTTGTTGGAAAGCTAACTTCTTAAACTTCAAATCCATCGTAAAATATAGACTATAAAACTCAAAGAGGCCTAAGTAATTAAGCTCTCAAAAATCGAGTTTGCTGCTGGAATTAACCCATGACTTGCTGTTTTGCTTCTTTAACAAAATGTGGATCTTTTTGCCAGCAAAATGAGATTATCTTGACTGATTTAAGTCACCAAATTATGAGGCATGGAGAGATCTCCATCATTTAAGGTTTCTTTTCTAGGAGAACTTGCTAGCATTTAGTGAGTAAAATCAGTTATCAGTTTAAGTAAAGCGTCACTTTGCTGGATTCTTAGAAGATTTAGCAGTGGAGAATTTATACTTTCTATTCATGGGTGTCTACCGATGAGCATTATTTTTCTTTGCCTTTTTTCATGTTGTTTTCTTTTCAAATATCTTAAAATGAAATTGGATCAATCCATATAAAACTTATTAAAAAAGAGAGAGAGACAAACTCAACTATGGAACAATCAATACATTGCAAGCCTATTAAATCAACATCTCATTAAGTTCAATATGAAACTTAGCTATTGATAGAAATTAAACCGCATATTGCAATAGAAATCAAACTCAATTAGATCAAGCAACAATATTAGACCTACTAGTTCAAATGAAAAAATAAGGGCCTGAGACTATGACATAACATTTAACAACCACTTGGCCAGCTACCAAGATCCAAGCAATTGCCATATAGCAAGAGTTTAGACCAAAATGGATTTGATTCTTGTGCAGACTTGATTCAACAATAACAAGATTCAACAAAGTAATGCACAATAGCACACTACTAACTAAATGGAAGAACACATAGCAATTAGTCAACTAACCCAGTAATTTTATCAATAATCATCATTTCAATCTCTGTTAATTGCAAAATTGGCCAATTGAGAAGCAATTCAAGCATTAAAAAGAAAGATTGAAGGTGAAACCCTAACTGGTTGCCAGCATGTCCAGTCGGTAGGTGGTGGCGTCGTGGTGGCATGGGTCCAAGGCTTCGAGCCCGTAGGGACTGGGCAGTGGGTGTCAAGTCATCAACCGAGAGCTCTGAATGACCGAGAGGAGGATTTTGAGGAAAGAGTCAAAGACAGAAGACGATTGAGAGTGATAGGACGCTAGCAAATATTGAGGGCCGACTATGAGTAGTGATGGTGGTCGTTGGCTTGGCACGCCATTGGTCAATGATTGACTAAGCCACTGAGGTGGGTTGCCTGCTGCCTACTAATGCTGTTAGCTAGGGCCAGAGGAGTCTTCGAGCTAGAGGAGTCAAAGAACTAGAGGAGAGGGAAAGAGTGAGGACATAACTGGTAAATCTAGTTTGCTACTACCCTTCCAACTTATTTTATTAAACAAAATGCAAAAGCAATTGGGTCGGCTAATTAAATGCAAGAGTTTAAGAAGTTTTGGGCCATTTTTGGGGGTTCGCTATATGAATATCATTCCTCATTCGAAATAGGTAGATATAAATTGTTTTAGGCTAGGGGTGTCCCTGGACACCCCTAGTCCAAGAGTAAATCTACCGTTGAGATTTAGAGGGGTTGTTCCTAGGGTGCTTTTTATAACCTTCTTCCTTTTCTTGTTATTCCTTTTCATTTAATTTAGTCGATTACAGTTTTGTATAGATTTCACCTTTTATTAGCTTCATGTCCGCCCACTGCAATAATTTGAATTGGCTATCTTTTTATTCTCTTTTGATGAACATTGTACATTGATTTTATATGAATGAATGATTCTAACATGTTGCACGGCTGTGTGATAGGATGATTATGTTTTGATTTCCTGTGTTGATTAATAGAAGTCATCAGTAATGATAGACAGTGAAATGATGTACTCCGTCATGTTAGTGCACTATTCCCCCGAATGTGGATCTTCGGACTCAGTCCATTGGAGTCAACATGGCCCCACACTAGCGATTACTTGGGAGCTTTTTTCCTATTTTTCTCCTATTTGTGCGTCTAAAATTTGGTCAATAAATTTGGATCCTAATAATAGGTAATGTTTAGACTAGAATTCAGGGCTGCAACTAGCCCTGGATAAGTCCTATGCCAAAAAACTGGGCCGGACTAAGCTACAGGTAGAGACGAAGATAGGGAGTTGGCCTTGGCTCAGGTCAGGGAATCCCATCGAGTTCTTGTTTTAAGGCCAAGGTCTAGTTTCCCACAGTCCTGTAGCCTAGTTCTGGATGTTCCTGTTTTTTTTTTTTTGGTTTTTTTTTTAAAGAAGTCTGCTTCAAAAGAACAAAGTACCTAACAAAAGAGTCTGAGCATTCATGGGGCAATTACACACAGGATAATCCCCTATGCTATGCGCTCTTTATAGCTAGTGACTATCGTCCAATATAGGAAATGAAATAGTTCTGTGCTGTACATGATCTAATGAAGGTGTGGTTGAGATTAGCAATCTGTATAAACTGAAAGTTAGAGGAACACCAAGGTCCAACACCAACTGAGTTCAGGAAATCGATCAAAGATCCCTAATTACGCTTTGTTATGTTGCTAAGCGTGCTGTGTCTATAATCATAGAAAATACAATGTTTATGATACAAGTAGTAGATTGAGATAATAGTACTAGCAAAGTTGTTATATTGAGTGCAGACATTAAACAAGCATATTTTCTTAAAAACCACAAAAATTGGGGTGGTTGCATTTTTAACTTCATTATGGATAAAAAATATAAAGTTCAAAAATTTTGGGGTGGAATTTAAAGAAAAAGCTCGTAAAAATCATTTTCTCGTATAATATCAACCCCTACAAATTAATTTACCTAGAATAGTAGGTACCTGAAAATACACTGTAAAAGTGTAATCCTTCAAAAATAATTTCCATAAAATAGTGGTACATACCAAAGTCGCAATTGATAATAAACTTTAAGGCTAAGTATAAATGTAAGGCCTGCGTACCTTGTTTTCTGTCAAGCTGTTTGTAACGCCTTTTTACATTATAAAAACCTATTTTATTTAACCATATGCCTTAAATTAATTATTGACGTGCTTATTTAACCTATGATTTTACTAGAAAGAATTCTTTTGTCGCCAGTAATAATAATATTGTTATTATTTTTGAAAATCATTCAAAGATTTCTAGCAAGCGCTATTAACGGTTATTAACGAGTACTAATTCAAGTAGGACCCTAAACATGATTAGGTTGTTAACCTTAGAAGTAGTTCGATGTAATTAAATCGAACCTTGTCATATTTGGGAGCAAATGGCCGACGAGAGATTGTAGAGTCCAGATACAAATTAGGCTAATGGCACTAACGGTTGAACAGCTTGGACCAAAAATAAACGAAAGAGAGTAGGGAGGGGCAAATTTGTAAATTCCCGCATACCTCTTCTCTTCCTCACCTACCCGCAACCCCCCGATAGACACTCTCTCTCTCCTCTCTCTCTGCAGCTCATCTCTTTCTCCTCCTCTCCTCCTCCATCAACGTGGCTTCGAAGCTCAAGCCCAGAAAAATTTCGCCACGTCCTACCTGCCACTTATCCCATTCGACCTCCTCCACAAGTTGGCCACCCATTTAATGTGCCTTTGGCTGCAATTTGAACAAGCCAACCACGTTTTTGGCAGTTTTGGATGTCGAATTGAAGCTCGAATGCATGCCCCAGGTATGATCATGCACTTCAACTCTTAGTTGCTTCAATCTTCTATAAATTAGGGTAGAAATCGCTGCTTTCAAGCACCTAATTCAACCTCAAATCAGTAAGTGAGTTTGGGTCTGTTTTAAGGTTCGAATTTTTGAGAGTTTGGGCGTGATTTGGGTCCTGTTCGAGCGTGGGTGAGCTAGAGCCAAAAGTTGGAGTTGTTCGAGCCCTTAAAGTCGAGCCCACAGCCGTGAATCGAACCTCCAGCTTGGGTTCAAGGTGGGGGTTCCTTTCCTCCTTAATTACTACTATTTTCAATGAATTAACTAAATTAGATAGTGCATGTTGATTTTGAAGTAAGAAATCAGTTTCGGTAAACTTAGAATTGAAATCAAGGAAATTACGAACATGATGTTGATTGTGGGATAATTGCATGTGCAACTGTTGTTGGAGTAATGGCACCCCAAAAGGGTATTCACTTACTCTCTCTATCTCTTTTGTTGTCCCACATAGAACTTTTGGGAGTGGATTCAAGAATTTATATATCCCAATCTTCTTTCAGTTGTCGAATAACTTGAAGCCATGTTTTAAAGGGGTTGAGGGGACTTGGGCTGCCACACGTACGCGCGCTGTCGCCGCCTGCCCGGTCCGGGCTGGACGCGGCGCGGGCTGTGGGCTTGGGCCTTACACTATATTTTTTAGAGGAATTTTCGAGAGGACTGAATGCGTATGAGCTGTCGTAATCCTAACGGCTAGTTCACTAAGTCCTCCTCCATCTCCGCCTTAATCACCATAATCCTCTCCCCATTAATGCTTCAGTTACATTATTCTCTCCTAATTTTCTACCCCCATTTCACGCCTTTCTTTATGACTTGGTTAACAGTTTTCTCTCCTCTAGTTCACTATAAAAAGGACTCTACTGCAACTCTGTGGAACACATGGAAGAACTAATTCTCTCTTCTCCTCTCTACTTCCTGGGCATAAAAGTTGTTATACTCCATAGCTTCTCCCTCGAGTGCACGAGTGCGAAGCCTGTTGTGTTAAACCTTGGGGAGCTTCTTCGCCAAAATTATTTGCACCTAAGTCGGGTGAATTAAGCTTTCAGGCCAGTGGTTCATGCGACGACACAGTTCATCTCCCTGTCCTTCGAGCAGCCATTACCATTCGTTTCCAACAATCTAAAAGCTTAATCTGAATGGTTGCTGCTCCAAAAACTCTCCCCGAACTCTGCAAAATTGAACCTCTTGATGGAACCAATTATAAACGTGCTCACTACTGATCTCCCTGATGAAGGCAACACAGTTACTAATTCTGAACTTGTAACTCCTACGGTTCTTAAAACTCCTTCTATTCCTCTTGATGAAACCACAAAGAAGAAATTTGAGAGCGACAATAAACTAGCTCGCGGTTATCTACTAAATAATATGTCTAATCCTTTGTTTGATCTATTTGTAAGCTTTAAATCTGCCAACGTCATTTGGACCAAACTTGAGACAAAATATGGTTCAGATGATGTCGGGAAAAGAAAATATGTCGTCGGCAAATGGCTACAGTTTCAGATTATGGATGATAAACCCATCATGAAATAGGTTCATGTCTACGAAAACCTGTGTGCTGAGGTCTTAGCAGAAGGCATGAGGATGTGTGAAATCCTCCAAGCCAATGTGCTGATAGAAAAAATTCCACCATCCTGGAGCGATTATAGAAACCACCTCAAGCATAAGAAGAAAGATCTCATACTGCAGGAGCTAATCACCATATACGGACTAAGGAGGTAAATCGACTGAAAGATAAGACGTCTTTCCTTTCTTTAAATTCTGTTGGCTCTAACCTGCTTGATTCTGCTGTACAAACAAACAAAGACAGGTTCAAAGGCGAAGGGAAGAAATTTCAAAAGCCAACTCAAGATCTTAGGAATCAGAATTCTACTAACAAAAGGATTTAGAAGCCCAAGGTGGTATGCTATGTGTGCGGCAAGCCTGGACACAAGGCCAATCAATGCAATCAAAGGAAAGGGACAGTCCAAGCCAAACACAAGTCTGCAACACCTACTGCCAACATTGTTGAAACCGAGGATAATGAGATTATTTGTACGGTTACCACCGTAGAGGCAAATGTGGTCCATAATCTATTAGAATAGATGCTGGATTCTAGAGCGTCAAGGCATTTCTGTGCCAACAAAGAACTCATGACTGACTTTGAAGAGGTTGCTGATGGACAATGTATCTACATGGGCAACTCTTCTACAGCTGCTGACAAGGGTAAAGGGAAGATTTTACTTAAGTTTACTTCTGAAAAAATGCTGTCTTTAAGTAATGTTTTATTTGTCCCTTCCCTCCATAGAAACTTGGTTTCTAGTACCCTTCTTGACGTGGCTGGCCTTAAAATTGTGTAAGAAGCTGGTAAAGTTGTTACCATGTGAAATGGGGACTTCGTCAGGAAGGGGTATCGTAGTGGGGGACTCCTTGTTTTGAATGCTGTTGCACAAATCAATAATGAAACTGCTGCCAATTATGTTTATATTGCTGAGTCTGTTGATTTGTGGCATGGTAGACTTGGGCATGTTAATTTTGCTTCATTGAAAAGACTTAGAAACTTGCTTTTAATTCCAAATGTAAATACTAAAAATTGTTCCAAGTGTCCAGTCTGTGTTAAAGCAAAATTTGCCAAGAAGCCTTTTAAAATTGTAACAACTAGAAAAATAGAATTGTTGGAACTAGTGCATTCAGACTTAGCAGACTTTAAGAACACTACAAGCAAGGGTGGAAAGAAATGGTATATTACCTTTGTAAATGACCACTCTAGGTATACCAAGAGTTACCTCCTTAAGTCTAAAGATGAGGCTGAGGAAATATTCTTAAAGTACAAAGCCGAAGTTGAGAATCAGTTAGACTAAAAAAATCAAGATACTTAGGTCTGACAGAGGTAGGGAATATGTCACCAATTCTTTGGCTGCCTTCTGTGAGAAAAATGGCATAATACATGAGACTAGCGCTCCTTACACTCCTCAACAAAACGGTGTTGCTGAACGAAAAAACTGTACCCTTAAAGATATGATGAATGCCATGCTTGTTAGTTCTGGTTTATCCGATAACATGTGGAGGGAGGCTGTCTTGACAGCTTGTTTTATACTTAATAGAGTTTCCCATAAGAAGTTAGATAAAACCCCATATGAATTGTGGAAAAGGTATGCTCCCAACCTAAATTATCTAAAAGTGTGGGAATGTTTAGCCAAAGTTGCACTACCTAGTCATAAACGTTCAAACATCGGCCCCAAGACGTTTGATGCTGTCTTTATTAGTTATGCTCAAAACAGTGCTGCATATAGATTTATATCTTTGTCTGACTTCTCTATTTCGGAGTATAGAGATGCTGATTTCTTTGAGCATGTTTTCCCCTTGAAAAGGAATGTGTCTCATACTCTTTCTAATATTGTATCTGAACATGTGAACTTGCTTACTTCTAACTCTAAAGTTAGAGACTTGGGAACTAAACCTAGAAGAAGCAAGAGACAGAGGATTGAAACTAGTTTTGGCATCACTTCTTTTTTGGTAAAAGTCCTTGAGAATTTTGACATTGATGCTTTGACTGATGAACTGGTGCCTCTTTATTTGTTTGAGGAAGATCCTAAAACCTACCAAGAGGCTATGAGGTCTATAGATGTTAATTTCTAGAAAGAAGCTATTAAGAGTGAAATAGATTCCCTTGAGTCAAACAAAACTTGGGAATTGACCGACTTGCCTAAGGGTTGTAGACCCATTAGTAGTAAATGGATCCTCAAGAAGGAACTTAGGACGGATGACTCTATTGAAAGGTACAAAGCTAGATTAGTCAATAGAGGCTTTGGCCAAAAGAAGGGAATTGATTTCTTTGACACTTATTCTCCTGTGACCAAAATTGCAACAATCAGAAGTCTAGTTGCTTTGGCTGCTATCCATGATCTTATGGTACATCAGATGGATGTCAAAATTGCATTCCTTAATGGTGACTTAGAGAAAGAAATTTATATGTCACAACCTGAAGGGTGTGAGGTCCCAGGTCAGGAGAACAAAGTATGCAAACTAAGAAAATCCCTTTATGGTCTAAAGCAAGCCCCAAAACAGTGGTATAAGTAGTTCTTTAGAGAAAAATAGCTTCACTATTAACAACTCAGGTTCTTGTGTTTATTCCAAAATGTTTGGATCTGATTATGTGATCATATGCTTGTATATGGATGATATGCTGATCTTTGGCACCAACCTATGTGCCGTTAATGAGACTAAAAGAATTCTGTCTTCTCTCTTTGAAATGAAAGATTTAGGGGAAGCAGATGTTATCTTGGGGATCAAACTTATAAAAACTAAGAGTGGTTTTTCCTTGAGTAAGTCTCATTACATTGAGAAAGTGTTGAAAAAATTTAACTCTTTTGATGTGGTACCTGTAAGAACTCCCTATGACCCTAGCATACATCTTAAAAAGAACAGAGGATCTAGTGTGTTTCAAATTGAATATGCTAAGATAATAGGGAGTGTGATGTTTCTGATGAACTCCACTCATCCTGACATTACATATGCTGTTAGTAGACTAAGTAGGTACACTCGTAATCTTGCTGAAGAACATTGGGATGCACTTCATCATTTGTTAAGATACCTTAGAGGTATTATGGATTGGTGTTTACACTTTTGTAAATTTCCTGCTGTGCTGGAAGGTTTTTGTGATGCAAATTGGGTTGGTGATAATGATGAAGTAAGTTCTACTAGTGGTTATGTTTTTACATTGGGTGAAGGAGCTATTTCATAGAAGTCTGTAAAATAGACATGTACAGCTCACTCAACCATGGAATCTGAGTTTATTGCTCTTGAGTTGGCAGGTTAAGAAGCTGAATGGCTCAAGGATCTCCTAATTGACATACCATTGTGGGGGAAACAATCAACACCCATCTCCTTGCATTGTAACTCGTAAGCAGCAATTGGAGTTGCACACAACAGTGTCTACAACAGAAAAAAGAGGCATATCCGTATTACACATGGTGCGGTAAAGCAATTGCTGAAGCATGGTGTTATCTCCTTGGAATATGTGAGATCTGAGAAAAATTTGGCAGACCCTCTCACAAAGGGATTGCTAAGAAGAGTAGTTCTTGAAGCGTCGAGGGGGATAGAGCTAAAGCCCATGGAATGAAGAGATATGGTGGATACCTATTTGTGGTCAAACAAAGCCATATTAATCTTCCAACTGCACTACTTCCCATCCCTATGGCGTGTGGTAGTGCCTTTGCTATAGAGAAGCACACTAATGAATCCATAGCCTGTTATGGTGGTGCTATAGAGAAGCACTTGATGGATTCATCATCACTCTACAAGAGGTTGAGCTAACATACGCTCTTAATAATTCTAAGCCATGATATGGTGGCCTGAGTAGAGATAGACTGATGGAATTACCTAAGTAAGTGTGAAGGTCTGGCCACCTTCTATGAGAGACAAAGGCTATCTCTGTAGAGCATTTATGAGACCCGAGGTATACGCATGGGCCTAAAAGCGTAAGTGGTTATCGCGGAGTATACATATTTTAGAGTTGATATGTGCTAGGAGGGCCTCATTCAAAGTCTAACAAATTCAAGACTAAGTTCACTTGTCAGACTTAGATGTTGCCTCTCTTCACTACGTATCAATTCAATCGCAAGACATTGATACTTAAGTATCCGACCCTTCTTGCCCAGGAAATCTTTTCCATTCTTCTTTTCCTTTTGTGCACCATTAGTGGGGGATTGTTGGAGTAATGGCACCCTAAAAGGGTGTTCACTTACTCTCTCTATCTCTTTTGTTGTGCCACATGGAACTTTTGGGAGTGGCTTGAAGAATTTATATATCACAATCTTCTTGCACTTTTTGAATAACTTGAAGTCATGTTTTAAAGGGGTTGAGAGGACTTGGGCTGCCACGCGCGCGTGCGAGCCGCCGCCGCCCGCCCGTCCGGTCCGTGCTGGCCACGGGCTTGGGCCTTACACTATATTTTTTGGAGGAATTTTCAAGAGGACTGATTGTGTATGAGCTGTCGTAATCCTAACGATTAGTTCACTAAGTCCTCCTCCGTCTCCGCCTTAATTACCACGATCCTCTCCCCGTTAATGCTTCAGTTACATTATTCTCTCCTTATTTTCTACCCCGGTTTCACGCCTTTCTTTATAACTTGGTTAACAGTTTTCTCTCCTCTAGTTCACTATAAAAAGGACTCTACTGTAGCTCTGCGGAACACACAGAACAACCAATTCTCCCTTCTCCTCTCTACTTTCTAGGTAGAAAAGTTGTTATACTCCATAGCTTCCCCCTCGAGTGCACGAGTGCGAAGCCTACTGTATTAAACCTTGGGGAGTTTCTTTGCCAAAACGATTTGCACCAAAGTCGGGCGAATTAAGCTTTCAGGTCAGTGGTTCATACGATGACACAGTTCATCTCCCTATCCTTCGAGCAGCCATTACCATTCGTTTCCAGCAACTGTTGTGGGTTATTAATGGTTAGACAGTTTGGAGGTTCGCTAAATTGTTAATAAGTTGATTATCACCTTAGCATTGTCGTTTCACCGGTTTATTAGCCTTGAATCATGTTTTGAAGTTTAAAGATGCTAATCGGGTGAATTAAGGCATTAGTAAAGCATGTTGGTTTCTGTTTCGGAGTGATCGATAAATCGATACAGCTATATTTAATTTATATATTGGGCTATTTATGGGGATGCTATGCTTATATACGAAGGTTTTGTGAATTATTAGTTTGTTTATAACAATATTAAACCGAGTTGGAAGTTGGATGGCTAGAGGTGCAACTATTGAGTGGTTTGAGGTTCTTGTGGTCGGTGCTAAGTGAGGAGGGAGTTTGGGTTGTGAACTACCGCAATTGTGTGGATTGCAGGGCCATGTGTGGCTCATGGAGTAGATTCTGCTAAGTTCTGATATGATGTGTATAAATGTGCTATGTGTGAACCCTTTTCCCCCGATATACTATGTGATTTTATGTGATTAATTCTTGACACTTAAGATGTCTTTAAAAAGAAAAGGTCATTTAGAAAGCTTGTTTTACACGTTTGAAAATGCTTTTAAGTTTATCGGTCGTCTATTCGCTTGTTAGGGTGTCTAAGGTGCAAAAAGTCGTAAATCATCGAACTATTTTGTTAGTGACTCGACTGAATAGTCGATAGATTTAGGAAATTTAGAAGTGAACTACAAGTGAATTTGAAAATCTTCAAGGCATTAGTTTATGTACGATTTTTTCTTATGTTTAAAAGGATTTAAACGACTTGAAAATGGCATCTTAAGGTGCTAATTGTGAAATTTAGCTGAGTTTTATGCTGATTGCTTATTTAAGTCTCCATTGGATTTCGATTTGAGAGGTAGTAACCCATTATGATTTTAGGAAACGTTTACGTTGAAAGTTTGCAGAACCTGAAGTTTTTGGATAATAGCAAGTTTGGGGACGTTTAAAGCCTTAGCTTATTTATAACCCCCTTTTTGAGTTTTAAAAAGAATTGAAACGAGTTATGGAATGACAACTGAAGATTTTAATGCGAATCTAATTTGAACTAAACACTAACTACGTATTTTGAGTTCTAAATGGGTGGCTTTTCATGGATTAGTAAACTCATTATGTTTAAAAGAAACATACACGTTAAAAACGAAGTCGTTTTACAATTTAGCAACCTTATTACGTTCATACGAAACTTTCAAGTTAGAAACGAAGTCGTTTTATGATTTAGCAACCTTGTTAGGTTTATACGAAGCTTTCAAGTTGGAAACGAAATTGTTTTACAATTTAGTAATCTTATTACATTTATACAAAGCTTTTAAGTTAGAAACGAAGTCGCTTTACGAATTAGCAAAGTTATTACGTTTATACGAAACATTTTAGTTAGAAACTAAGTCGTTTTACGATGTAGTAAACGTATTGCGTTTAGAAGAAGCTTTTAAATTTAAAGCGAAGTTGGTTAACGTATTAACAAGCTTATTATGTTTTTAAGAAGCTTCTAAGTTTTAAAGGAAGTCGATTTACATGTTAACAAACTTATTACATCTATAAGAAGCTTTTAAGTTCTTTACAAAGTCGATTTACGTGTTAATAAATCTTATTTCGTTTATAAGATGCTTATAAGTTTAAAACGACGTCGTTTTACAAACTAACAAACGTATTACATTGTTAAGAAGCTTTTAAGTTGAAACAAAATCGTTTTATGATTTAGCAAACTTATTACGTTTGTACGAACCTTTTAAGTTAGAAACAAAGTCGTTTTACGAGTTAGTAAATGTATTATGTTTATAAGAAGCTTTTAAAGTTAAAAGTAGTACGTTTGTAAGAATTTTTTTAAATTAAAAACAAAGTGAACTATAAGCATTTAGTAAGGTTATGATCGTTTTGTGAAAAGGTAAGTTTTTAGTATAGTAAGCAACTGAAGAAGAGAAATGAAATACGCTTTTAAAGGCTAAGAAAGTGCTAGGCAATTGGCCAAGGTTAGGAACTGGACTCAAGATATGAATAATGTTGATGTGAGCTATTCCTGAAAACTGGATGTAAAGATAGCGTGAGCTATTTCCTCCTAAAGAAGTGTTAAGAAGTGGACTCAAGATATGAATTATCTTGGTGTAAGCTATTCTTGGAAACTGGACTCAAGACATGAATTATCTTGGTGTGAGTTGTCCCCCAAATAAGTTATGATGTGTGACTCATAAGAAAAACTTGAGGATGACTGGGCTTAGGATATGATTATCCTGGTGTGAGCTGGTGCTCTACAGAGGACAGTATCGAGGTTAGAGTTGCTCTGTTACGACGCGTTTTGGCTAAAAGTTAAGTACGTATACCCCGAGGATAACGTAAATTAAGAGTGACGATCTCACTTTAGGGCGGTGTTGGCCTCCCCTAGCCAGCACAGTTAGATATTTTTCATGTTATAATTAACCTCCTAATAAATAGGAGATTTGGCATTTTGTGATTTTCAGTAGTTTAGAAAAGAAAAAAAGTTCTTTTAAAAGAATACGAGCCTCAAGAGGCCAAGTAAAGAATTTTTAAGAAAAGAAGGAAGCTTTCAAATGTACGTAATATGCATATATTTTATGAATGTCTTCTGAATGTAGTTTAAATAAAATTTCTGGTGAAGTTTGGTTACATCCTAGTAATGCATGGAGCATTTGAGTTTTTAAAGGTGCACATCTTAAGGAAGAATGCTTTCTTGCAAAGCTTTTCTTGCCAACTTGGGTGTCTTAGAAGTTTTTAGAAGAGTTGTAAGTTTTGAAGAAGTTTACGTGATTTATAAGCTGTTCTTGGAATATAACGTGAGTCACTATGTTTTCACAAGTGTGTTTAAAAGTATCATGTTCATTCTTGTGCTACATGATTACGTGCTTGAATGCTTGTTAGAAAAGAAGGATGGTCATTAAGGGCCTAGGGATGCGTTGAGGATCCAGAGTAAAGTATATTAGTAGTAGTCTCTCCTTGGAGACTTTGATTGCCTAATATGATAGTAGTATAACAATACGTGATATGTGGCTATTATTGGTATGAATACCTGTAAATGGTTTTGGTTTTAAGGAGTAGGGAATGTCTCACTGACCGTGTGGTTACTCATCCCTTTACTTAGTTCCCTTTCCAGGTTCCGTTTGAGC
The DNA here is from genome assembly GCA_002740545.1 of Lophocereus schottii. Lineage (NCBI taxonomy): Eukaryota > Viridiplantae > Streptophyta > Magnoliopsida > Caryophyllales > Cactaceae > Lophocereus > Lophocereus schottii. The sequence goes on along the minus strand of NCQV01057314.1, from coordinate 39,059 downwards.
AGGTATGAGAGATCCTTTGAAGTTGTTTTGTTGCCGACCCCTCAGAAGCCTCTGCTAGCCTTGCAAAGTGTCTGATGCCTACCACGTTGTAAATTTTAAGTTTATTGTTGTATGTGAAAGTATGTAGTCGACTCTGTACCTGTATATGTATCATTCTGACCCTTGCTTTAATTGTTTGAACGTTAGTAATCTGGACGAGTGGGCCGCGGCAGTGAACTTAAATCATTTTAGCATATGTTACACCTTATTACCAGTCTACAGGTATCCTTAGCTGAGCTAAGAACCTAAAATGTTGCTAAAATAGGGGAAACTCTGGCAGTTTTGTTTTAGAATGACTATCTAAATGCTAATCCACACCCACGATCTTCAAGAGCCTTAAGGATTTTCCTCTAAGAAGTTCTGGCGGTGTGACTCTCCCTAGGTTGGGGGCATTATATTAGGTGACATCAGAACCATAGGTTTGTATGATGCATTTAGATAGCATAATAAGCGTGTGCTATGTGAAGATACATGACTTATGTGCCTATATGATCTATCTTGATTGGTAATACTTTGTGTTAATGAGCGTACGACCTATGATATGTATGTATGTGCCGGTTGTTCCCTTACTATCACAGTGGTAGTGTAGGATGGTTTTGCATGTCGTCGATCACATTTACCTCCCTTTTTGGTTGGCTGCATAGAATGCAGTTATATTCTGGCATGCAATGGATGATGGGGAAGAAGTTGAGGAGGGAGACTTTTATTTTTGTGAAGCCGTTTGGTCTCATTGCAAGAAGAACAACTACAGAAGTAGTGAATTTTATGAGAAGACTTATGGAATTCTAAAGGGATGGAAAAAAGGGGGATTTGCATATGGTGTTCATTTATGTTGAGAAGGCTTGTGATAGGGTGCTTTGAGAAGTGCGTTGGAATTACTGAAGAAAGAATTATTTACCTTTTCATTGTGTTAGGGTTTTTAAAGATATGTATGAGAGAGCGCAAACTAAGGATTAGGATGGTAGGAAGAGACCTAAAAGACTTCCTTGTTGATATTAGGTTATATCGAGGATTGGCTTTAAGCCCTTTTACAATTATCTTGGATGAGTTCACAAATGACATGTAGGATGAAATATCGTGGTGAATGTTGTTTGCTGCCTATATTATCTTAATAAAGAGACACTCGAAGGAACCTATCAATATGTTAGAAAACTAGAGACATATTTTGGAGTTTAAAGGTTTTAGATTAAGTACTTGGAATGTAATTCAAGTGAAAAGAATGAAGAGGCACAGGAGGAAGTCACCATTAATATGATGATACCGAAGATTAAGAAGTTTAAATACTTAGATTGATCATATAAGGCAACAAAGATATCGATGAGGACATTGGCTTCGAAATATGAGGCTGGGATGACAAAAGTGGAGGCGTGCATTTAGAGTGTTGTGTTATAAGAAGATCCCAGGTTATAGGAGAGATGAGCAGAATTGGATTGATGTGTAGTTATGTAAGATTTGATGAGATTAGTAATAATGTTTTTAAAGGGAAAGTATAAGTGACACCTAAAGATCATACGATGAGGGGAGCAAGGCTTAGATGATTAGTCACATCAAGAGAAAGGATATAGCTGCACTTGCAAAGGTGTGAGAGCATTGCCCTTTGCGGCTGTAAGTGGGATAAACGTAGGCCAAGGAAGCCTATGCCCGTTAGTCCTAAAGTAGCTGCGTGTTAACCCCTAGTTGAAATTAGAACTAAGTGATGCTTTATGTAATTATGTGACAGATGCCTCTTTGATGCGAACTCATACAAGAGCCAACTGCCATGGAGATGATATGTCAGTTTAGTAAGTTTAAGGCCCCCAAGTTTGAAGGTAGGGCAGACCCTATGATATATGTTGAGTGGCTTCAGAGAATGGAAGACTTATTTGAGATCATGGAGTGCCCTGACAGGTTCAAGGGCACTTCGCCACCTATTAATTTGAAAAAGAAGCTGAGTTCTGGTAGGGACAGTGAAACCTAGGGTTGGTGAACATATGTTAACCTAGAACCAACTGAAAACCTAAATGGATGCTCAATATTACCCTCAAGATGTAAGAACAGATAAGGAGTGGGAGTTCTTATGTTTGAAGCAAGGAGAAATGAGCGTAATAAAATGTGCGACGAAGTTCAATGAGCTGAACCAATTTGCACCAAATCAAGTGGCCACCGAAGAAATGAGAACGGACCACTTCGAACAGGGATTAAGAGGGAAAGTGAAATAGATAATAGTAGGATATGCCTATGATAGTTTTCAAGAAATGTACCAGAACGCCGTGAAAATAGCCTGCATCATGAGTGAAACCGAGATTAAGAATAGAGAGGACGAAGTAAAGAAGGAATTTGGCCCTGGGGGATCCAATTCTCAGAGAAACAGAAACTTCAAGAGATTTAAACATAGCATGAAATACGACAAAGGAAAGCAAGCCGCCTAACGAAAACATAGGAAACTTGTTAGTAAGCCTCATGAGATGCATATGCAATAGTACATGACCTCTTCCTTATGAACTATCTGCCATACCAATCATACCTATAGAGATTAAGTTGTATAATACAAGGGAAAATGCTCCCTGATGATTTGGTACGATCAGAAATCCAAGGATGGGATGCTATCGTGAAGACAGAATGAATAGCTAAGCGTAAAGTGACTTGGATTGTGAAAGAAATGCGGCTGAAGTAGCCCTATTAATTCCCCCAAGTAAGCAATTTCGAGGACGAAATTCTTTTAAGGGGGGAGAGTGTAAGGCCCGCGTACCTCATTTTCTGTCAAGCTGTTCGTAACGCCTTTTCACATTACAAAAACCTATTTTATTTAACCATACAAGTTAAATTAATTATTGACGTGCTTATGTGAGCTATGATTTTATTAGAAAGAATATTTTTATCTCCAGAAATAATA
>NCQV01057314.1:2942-35937 GCA_002740545.1 Lophocereus schottii | reverse complement strand
GAATTAGGCTAACGGCACTAACGGTTGAACAGCCTAGGCCAAAAATAAACGAAAGTGAGTAGGGAGGGGCAAATTAGCAAATTCGCGCATACCTCCTCTCTTCCTCACCTACCCGCAACCCCCCCGATAGACACTCTCTCTCTCTCTCTCCTCTCTCTCTGCTACTCGTCTCTTTCTCCTCATCTCGTCCTTCATTAACGTAGCTTCCAAGCTCAAGCCCAGAAAAATTTTGCCACGTCCTGCCTGCCACTTATCCCATTCGACCTCCTCCATAAGTTAGCCACCCAATTAATGTGCCTTTGGCTGAAATTTGAACAAGCCGACCACGTTTTTGGCAGTTTTGGATGCCGAATTGAAGCTCGAATGCATGCCCTAGGTATGATCATGCACTTTAACTCTTAGTTGCTTCAATCTTCTATAAATTATGGTAGAAATCGTTGCTTTCAAGCACCTAATTCAACCTCAAATCAGCAAGTGAGTTTGGGTCTATTTTAAGGTTCGAATTTTTGAGAGTTCGGGCGTGATTTGGGTCCTGTTCAAGCGTGGTGAGCTAGAGCCAAAAGTTAGAGTTGTTCGAGCCCTTAAAGTCGAGCCCACAGCCGTGAATCGAACCTCTAGCTTGGGTTCAAGGTGAGGGTTCATTTCATCCTTAATTACTACTATTTTCAATGAATTTAACTAAATTTATATAGTGCATGTTGATTTTGAAGTAAGAAATCAGTTTGGGCAAACTTAGAATTGAAATCGAGGAAATTACGAACATGATGTTAATTGTGGGATAATTGCATGTGCAATTGTTGTGGGTTATTAATGGTTAGATGGTTTGGTGCTTCGCTAAATTATTAATAATTTGATTATCGCCTTCGCATTGTCACTTCATCAGTTTATTAGCCTTGAATCATGTTTTGAAGTTTAAAGATGCTAATCGGGCGAATTAAGGCATTAGTAAGGCATGTTGGTTTTTGTTTCGGAGCTATCGCTAAATCAGTGCAGTTGCATTTAATTTATATATTGGGCTATTGGTGAAGATGCTATGCTTATATACGATGGTTTTGTGAATTATTGGTTTGTTTATCACAATATTGAACCGAGTTGGAAGTTGGATCGCTCGAGGTGGAACTATTGAGTGGTTTGAGGTTCTTATGGTCGGTGCTGTGTGAGGAGGTAGTTTAGGTTATGAACTATCACAATCATGTGGATTGCGAGGCCATGTGTGGCTCATTGAGATATGATGTGTATAAATGTGCTATGTGTGGACCCTTTTCCCCCGATATACTACGTGATGTTATGTGAGTAATTCTTGAAACTTTAGACGTCTTTAAAAAGGAAAGGTCGGTTAGAAAGCTTGTTTTACCCACTTGAAAATGCTTTTAAGTTTCTCAGTCGTCTATTCGCTTGTTAGGGCGTCTAAGGTGTAAAAAGCCTCAAATTGTCGAACTATTCAATTAGTGATTCGACTGAATAGTCGATAGATTTAGGAAGTTTAAAAATGAACTAAAAGTGAATTTGAAAATGTTCAAGGCATTGGTTTACGTACGACTTCTTCTTATGTTTAAAAACATTTAAACGACTTGAAAAGGGTATCTCAAGGTGCTAATTGTGAAATTTAGCTGACTTGTATGTAATTGTTTATTTTAGTCTCCATTGGGTTTCGAGTTGAGAGCTAGTAACCCACTATGTTTTTAAGAAATGTTTACGTTAAAAGTTTACAGAACCTGAAGTTTTTGGATAATAGCACGTTTGGGGATGTTTTAAGCCTTAGCTTATTTATAACCCCCTTTTTGAGTTTTAAAAGAATTGAAACGAGTTATGGAATGGCAACTGAAGATCTTAATACGAATCTAATTTGAACTAAATGCTAACTTAGTATTTTGAGCTCTAAATGGATGTCTTTTCATAGATTAGCAAACTCATTACGTTTAAAAGAAACATATAAGTTAAAAACGAAGTCGTTTTACGATTTAGCAGCCTTATACATTTATACGAAACTTTCAAGTTAGAAATGAAGTTGTTTTATGATTTAGCAGGCTTATTACGTCTGTACGAACCTTTCAAGTTAGAAACGAAGTCGTTTTATGATTTAGTAACCTTATTACATTTATACGAAGCTTTCAAGTTGGAAACGGAGTTGCTTTACGAATTAGTAAATATATTACGTTTATAAGAAGCTTTTAAATTTAAAACGAAGTCGGTTTACGTATTGACAAGCTTATTATGTTCTTAAGAAGCTTTTAAGTTTCAAAGGAAGTCGATCTACGTGCTCATAAACTTATTTCATCCATAAGAAGCTTTTAAGTTATTTACGAAGTCAATTTACGTGTTAACAAACCTTATTTCGTTTATGAGAAGCTTGTAAGTTTAAAACAACGTCGTTTTACAAACCAACAAACGTATTACATTATTAAGAAGCTTTTAAGTTGAAAACGAAATCGTTTTACGGTTTAGCAAACTTATTACATTTATACGAACCTTTTAAGTTAGAAACAAAGTTGTTTTATGAATTAGTAAACGTACTACGTTTATAAGAAGCTGTTAAAGTTAAAAGTAGTACGTTTATAAGAATTTTTTTTAAATTAAAAATGAAGTGAACTATAAGCATTTGGTAAGGTTATGATCGTTTTGTAAAAGGTAAGTTTTCAGTATAGCAAGCAACTGAAGAAGAGAAATGAAATACGCTTTTAAAGGCTAAGAAAGTGCTAGGCAATTGGCCAGGGTTAGGAACTGGACTCAAGATATGAATTATCTTAGTGTAAGCTATTCTTGAAAACCGGACGCAAAGATGATGCGAGTTGTTTCCCCCTAAAGAAATGTTAGGAACTGGACTCAAGATATGAATTATCTTGGTGTGAGCTCTTCCCAGATAAGTTATGATGTGTGATGCATAAGAAAACCTTGAGGGGGAATGGACTTAGGATATGATTATCCTGGTGCAAGCTGTTGCCCCACAGAGGACAGTATCGAGGTTAGACTTGTTCTGCTAAGATGCGTTCTGTCCAAAAGTTAAGTACGTATACCCAGGGATGACGTAGATTAAGAGTGATAATATCACTTAAGGGCAGTGTTGACCTTCCTATCCAGCACAATAAGATGTTTTTTCATGTTATAAGTAAGCTCCTGATAAAGAAGTTCTTTTAAAGAAATACGAGCCTCAAGAGGCCATGTAAAGCGTATTTTAAGAAAAGAAGAAAGCTTTCAAATGTACGTAATATGCACATATTTTATGAATGTCTTATGAAGTGTTCTTACATTGTGAGAAGAAAAAGAGGTCTACCAAAAAGTCAATCAATACTTTAATTGAAACGATCTCTTTGTATGAGTTATTTAATTTGGGCTTTTGTGGTTATGAGTTTACAAGGGCAAATAGAAGGCATTCTTATGTTTCGTTTTGTGGTTCGGTTCAATGGATTGCTATTTTTCCCATTCTTTAAGGTTTCATATCTTGATATAGACCTCTTAGATCATGTACCTATATTATTGGGCACGCGAGACAACGTAGACACGAGTCAGCGAAGCAGGAGGCGGACATTCGAGATTGTGTGGGTTGAGGACCAAAGCTGTGAAGAAATCATCAATTCCTCTTGGAGCTAGGTGGATGCTAGTAATACAGTTCAAAACTCTATGGTTAAAATTGAACACTATTTGAATTCACTTTGGAAGTGGAATGCTGAGGAATTTGGTAATGTCTAGAAATAAATTGGGCTTCTTCAAAATTGTATAAGGAATATAGGAGATGTGAAGGAAAGGGCTGATATTTTAGATTACATTTGTGATTGGAGGCCCAAAGAGGAAATCCTATTTTGGCAAAGATCAAGGGTGGTTTTTTTAAAAAAGAAAAAAGAAAAATTGGTGATCAAAACTCAAGTTTGTTCCATTCGAAAGGAAGTGCTGGGAAGGCAATTAACACAATCACCAAGTTAAAGATTACAAATCGCTCCTGGGCTATTGATGTTCAGAGAATGTAGGATGTTGTTGTGAAATATTTGATGTCTATTTTTTCAATAATAAATCCGACCAACATGGGGGAGATTACGCACTAGATCCCAACAAAGACCTCTGATGCTTCGAATGATATTCTTCAATGGCTCATATACGAAAGATGAGGTCTTTTAAGCTCTTAAGTAAATGCAGCCTAGTAAAAGCTCTATCTTATTGCGAAGTCCTTGAAGATAATATCTTTGCAATATTCTTTATAATCCTTTTGTAATGTTTCCTTGTTACATTTAGATAATATTTTTATCTATTCAGGATGTAAATATTATCATCACCCATATCACTCTTAGAATCATAGGACCATTGGGATTCTCAATGAGATGTATATATTGCAAGCCCAAAATCAATAACAGGAGATAAGCACGGCTATTCAATAGAATTTTTCCCTTTGGTCTTTTTCTTCTCTCTTCCATTTCTTTATGGTATCAAAGCACGCTAAAAAATCAGAACCTGCTGTTTGATTATTGCTTCCTCTTTTCCATAAGAATCATGACTAAAGATGGAGAGAAGAAGAGGCTCGTAATCGAGCCCCACTCACCTTATTATCTTCATCCGTCTTACGGACCCGGTGCAATAATCATAGCTGAGGTATTTGACGGCGATAACTATGATCTCTGGGAAAAGGCTGTTCGAATAGCTTTGAAATCCAGGAAGGTGACTTTACCGAGTACCATGCTTGGGAGATGGTCAACTCGATGGTGAGTTCGTGGCTTTTAAATGTCATTGATCGAAAGCTACGAACTAGTGTAGCCTATGCCAAAATGGCAAAAGCAATGTGGGAAGACCTACAAAAGAGGTATGGAGTTGCAAATGCTCCAAAAGTTTATCAATTAAAGGCTAATCTTGCGGAATGTAGACAAGGTGGCATGACTATGGTCGAGTTCTACTCTAAGCTGAGAGGGCTTTGGAGTGAGCTCAAGAAAAATGTTAAAATCCCCACATGTCGATGCAACGGATGCACATGTAAGGGAAGTGAATGCAACTTGCCGTCCAAAATCATGCAGATGTTTGAAGCCAAAAAAACCTACCAATTTCTCCTCGGACTAAATGATGATCTCTATTCCCACATCCGAGGACAAATTCTTGCCACGGAACCACTGCCTTCCTTAGAAAAGATCTTCAATATTATCACCCAAGAAGAGCAACACAAGCGACTTATGGTAAGACGTTATGACCGATTCGAAAGTGCTGCGACATATGCTGTGAAACACGATGATAAGAATCGGGGGCCGAGTGACAAAGGCACTTGTAACCGCTATGGAAAGTACGACCATGACGAGTCAAGTTGCTACGAAATAGTCGGTTACCCACCCGGCTGGGGTAACCACGGAAAAGGAAGGAACCATGGAAGGGGGAACCGTGGGGTACGAGTTACCAGCAGCCGTGGAAGGGGAGTAGGCCGAGAGACAACATGCTCAGCGCCTGAGTCATTCGGGTCTGGTTAGCAGTAGGTGCAGTCATTCGAACGAGAGGAGCAAAGTAACAATGTCGTGCCTGGCTTCACAAATGATCAAATTCGACATCTACTCAGTCTCATCGAACCCTCCAATCCTGGTTATGAAAAGTTAGAAGGTATGTCCCCCTGCGTAATTGACTCCGGGGCGTTAAGGCACATGACTGGCGAGTTGATGTCGCTTAGAGGCAAAACATCAGTAGCCTCTATCCCTGTTAACTTAGCTAATGGCGACAAGGTGGTGGCAAGCATGGAAGGAAGCATAAATTTGAGCTCCAAAATCAATTTGGATAAAGTTCTTTACATGCCACAATTTTCATGCAATTTGATTTTTGTAGCATAATTAATTCGAGATTTACGATGCATTGTGACATTTGACGAGAATTTGTGTATTATACAGGACTGTGTCACGAAGAGCCCGATTGGAGTGGGCAGATTACGAGGAGGAGTCTATTACATCGATAAGATTGCAGCACCAACAAATCAAGTCAATGCGGTAGGATCTTATAATTTGTGGCATGGGCGCCTAGAACACCCTTCAGATCCAGTTTTGTCTTTACTACCTACAGGTCTTAATATTAGTAGTCATAAGAATAAAGAACCATGTGACATTTGTTTTCGTACCAAACAGACATGTACCTAATTTTTTACTAGTCAAAGTCATGAAAAAGAATTATTTGGATTGATACATTGTGATATTTGGGGTGCGTATAGACTCTCTTCTTTATGGGGTGCCCATTATTTCTTGACTATTGTCGATGATACGAGTTGTGCCATGTGGGTTTACTTGATGAGGGAAAAACGGGAAGCCTCAACCTTATTGCAAAATTTTATGGTTATGGTGAAAACTCAATTTGGACTAGATGTGAAAGTAATTCGGAGTGATAATGGTCTTGAATTTCTTTCCGAGCCCATGAAACAATTCTATTTGGAAAAAGGTATAATACACCACACAAGCTGCATAGACACTCTACAACAAAACGAGCAAGTTGAAAGAAAACATTGGCATATTTTGAATGTGGCTAGGGCCTTACGATTTCAAGCCCATCTACCTATTGATTTCTGGGGGGAAGTGTGCTTACTGCGGCTTATTTCATGAATAGAACACCTAGCAAACTACTCGATGGGAAGACTCCCTACGAGGCCTTGTTCAGCGATCATCCTTCCTATGATCATATTAAGATGTTTGGATGCCGTTTTTGTGTTCACATTCGACCAAGGACTAAAGATAAGTTTGCTCCTCAAAGTCGAAAATGTGTTTTCGTAGGTTATCCTTATGGGAAAAAGGGTTGGAAGGTTTACAACTTGGAAACAAATGAGATCTACGTTAGTCGGGATGTGGTTTTCCATGAACATGTATTTCCCTTTCTCACATATAAGGCTGGCCAACCCGAGGAGGAAAAATTGCTTGGAACCAACAATGGCATTAAACTTGTTTCAATGATTGGGGTGTTCTTGTGGATGACGATGGTAGAGATCAAAGTGGTGAGTTATTTAAAGCCGTGGACCTGACAACAAGGCTAAGCGATGCCGGGTGTCCCCAATCCACGGAGCCCCTATCTGCGGCGGTGACTGAGTCGCTGACATCCAGCACAGATCGCATTTCACCGTTCACTAGGCCTTCTAGCAGTGGCAGCCCGGCAGGCCCAACAACTGGCCCGACAGACCATATGACTGAGTCCAGTGGGCTGTCTGTTCCTACTCCGGCTAGATCGTCCTCAGACAGGGGGAGCCCGTTGCCACAAAATCAATCCTGCAGCCCAGGTATGGTTCGACCTACTCGATCTTGACGGGCTCTGTCACATTTGGATGATTATTTATGTTACACGGCTCAAGACTATGACTCCTCTTCTGCATCTCCACCTCCACTCGGCTCTTCCGATACTCCTTACCCTCTTGTCAATTATATCACTACACAAATTTTTCGAATAGCTATTAAGCATTTCTTGCTACTATTATGAAAATTGTTGAGCCCGGGTACTACCATGAGACAGTTAAAGACCTTCGTTGGCGACAGGTTATGGCGGAAGAAATTTTTACTCTTGAAGAAAATAAGGCATGGACTCTTGAAGACTTGCCTTCTGGAAAGAAACCCACTAGTTGGAAATGGGTTTATAAGGTAAAATACAAGTTCGATGGCACCATTGAATGCTTCAAGGCCCGGCTTGTGGTCCGTGGCGACCACTAGCAGGAAGGTTTTGATTTTAATGAAACTTTTGCTCTGGTGGCCAAGTTATCTAGTGTGAGAAATTTTTTATCAGTTGCCGTAGCACGGGGTTGGGAATTACATCACATGGACGTTAACAATGCCTTCCTACATAGGGATCTCGACAAAGAAGTTTATATGCGCTTGCCGCCCAGGTTTGCTTCCAGTTCCTCTAACAAGGTTTCCCAAACTTTCTTCGACACTTATTGCTTATGGTTTTGTGAGATCTTATGCTCATTATTCTTTATTTACCTACTGGAAAGGTACGGTGTTCTTGGCACTTCTAGTGTATGTTGATGATATCATCCTGGTTGGGAATGACTCACAGGCTTGTCTTGGTTTTAAAGCCTATTTAAATGATTGCTTTTGCATTAAAGACCTAGGTTCCTTGCGATATTTTCTGGGTATTGAAGTGGCCCGCGGGCCACGTGGTCTCTTCTTATGTCAGCGCAAGTATGCCCTTGAAATAGTAGAGGATAGCGGTCTCCTTGGCAGTAAACCATCTCCCTTTCCCATGGAAGAGAACTATAAACTCGTTCTTGCACAAGGACATGCGGCGGATGATCCGAGCCGGTATCGACGTCTAGTGGGCCATCTTATCTACCTTACTATAACTAGACCGAAATTATGCTATGTTGTTCACATCCTGCCTCAGTTTATGCATGCTCCCAAAGAACAACATTTTGACGCTACTCGTCGGGTTCTCCGGTATCTCAAAGGTACTCCTAGTTATGGTATTTTACTACGGTCTAATTGTGATCTTCATATTCGAGCTTATTGCGATGCCAATTGGGGTGCATGCCCTCTTACTAGGTGGTATATTACTAAGTTCCTAGTCACTCTTGGTGGCTCGCTCATCTCTTGGAAGACTAAAAAACAAACCACTATTTCTCGCTCGTCTGCTGAAGCCGAGTATTGCTCTATGGCGGCAGCAACGAGTGAGTTAATCTAGATCAAAGCCTTCCTTGCCTGTCTTGGAGTCTTTCATGCCTAACCTATGCAGCTCTCTTGTGACAGTCAAGCTTCCCTCCACATAGCTAAAAATCCCGTGTTCCACGAACGCACCACACATATTAAACTCGATTGTCACTTTGTGCGGGAACGGTTGGAGACAGGCGATCTGGCATTTTCTTACATTCCCTCTATGCAGTAAGCTGCCGATATCTTCGCCAACGCTCTTGGACGGAAGCAGTTCTCCTACATACGGGACAAGTTTGGCATGATTGATCCCCATACTCTAACTTGAGGGGGAGTATTACGAAGTCCTTGAAGATAATATCTTTGCAATATTCTTTGTAATCCTTTTGTAATATTTCCTTGTTACATTTAGATAATATTTTCATCTATTTAGGGTGTAAATATTATCATCACCCATATCACTCCTAGAATCATGGCAGCATTGGGATTCTCAATGAGATGTATATATTGCAAGCCCAAAGTCAATAACAGGAGAGAAGCACGACTATTTAATAGAATTTTTCCCTTTGGTCCTTTTCTTCTCTCTTCTATTTCTTTATTTCTTATATGAAAAAATGTTGGATGGTAGTGGATGATGACGTGAGACAATTTGTGCTATCTATTCTCGATGGAGCTTTGTTTGTTGAAGGCTTGAATCATACTGATGTTGCCCCTATACCTAAAAATAGAAGCCTTGTGAAGTTAATGACTTTAGAGATAATAGTCCCTGTAATATTCTGCACAAGTTGGTCACTAAGGTGATTGTGCTAGGATAAAGAGGGTTTTTTTGACATTATTTCTTAGAATCAATATGTTTTCACCCTAGGGAGGCTAATCACTGACAATGCTCTTGTTTCTTTTGAGGTTTTCCACTCTACGCATTGTTAGTTGGGCACTAATGGAAGTGTGACCATTAAGCTTGACATTTCGAAAGCTTATCACCAAGTGGAATGGGGTTTTCTCATAAAGGGTAATGCTAAAACTGGGCTTTAGAGAGAGTTGGGTCAACCTTATAATGGGATTCGTGGAGATGGCTACTTTCTCGTTTGTTATTAATTGGTAATCTAAGGGTTTTCTTACACCATCTTAGGGCCTACGACAAGGGGACCAGTTTTCTCCATATCCTTTTTTCTTTTATCTTGAGGGCCTTTCTTACTTGATTTCAGATGTTGTGCATAGCGGCAGGTTGATTGGTAATAGGATTTGTGCTAGAGCCCCTATTATCTCACACTCGTTATTTGCAGATGATTCTATAATATTCTATAAGGCACGACAAATTAACCCAGGTCGAGTTTGTTCGAGAGCTACTACAATTATATGAAAGGGTTTTAAGATAGAAAACAATTATAAGAAGACAAATGTGTTTTTAACAAGAGTACACCATAGGATACTAGGGATAACATTTTGCTCATTATGGACATTCAAGTGGTCCTATCTCATGATAAATATTTGTGTTTGTCCACGAAGGTGGAGCACTCCCATAGAAAACTATTTTTGCATATTCAAGGTTGGGTCTCAAAGAGGCTTAACTCTTGGATGGAAAAGCATGTTTCTTAGGTGGGTAGGGAAGTGCTTATTAAATCAGTTGCCCCGGCAATCCCTACATACACTATGAGCATATTTAAGTTCCCTAAAGATTTATGCACTGAAATTTTAGCATTGATTGGAAAATTTTAATGGGGCCGCACCTCTCTTGATCATATAAAATACATTTGGTGAGTAGGGAGCAGTTATGTACGAAGAAAGAAGATGGACGTATTTAAGCATCCCTTATTAACGCGACAATTTTGGCGTCTAGCTCAGAGGCAGGAGTCTCTCCCTTTTTATCTTCTTAAGACGAGGTACTTTCCCACGTCCTCCATTTAGGATGCAACATTGGGCCATCGTTCAAGTTTTACATGGAGAAGGTCGGTAGCGTGTCAAGGAGATGGTTCTGGAAGGGGAGCGTTGGCAAGAGGGTGATGGGTTCTCACTCAATATTTGAAGTCTCAATGGATTCCACATCTTATTTCATTTAAAGTGATAACACCTTTTAACCCTCATTGTTCTCTTCTATGTGTGGGGGACCTTATGGGTGGAGAGTTGGGAGTGTCGAAGGAAGACATGGTCACGTCCATCTTTTTGGTGGTGTCATAGATGTCATTCTTAACATTCCTCTGACCTAAAGTTGGGCTCCCAATAAGCACATTTGGTACCATTCCTCAAGTGTTGATCTCATAATGAAGACTATCTACAATGTCGTAAATGAGAAGAAGAGTTGCGGATAAAGGAGAATGCAATGGGTTGGATATGAAAGCAAAGTGGTAGGTTGCTTGGAGGTTACATGTTCCTCGTCAGATCAAACTCTTTGCTTGGCAATGTTGCATTGGCTCTTTGCTGACACCATCAAGGTTGGCTCATAGAATGGCCGTCTTTTTAATAAGGTGCAACATATATAGGGGCTTTGAAGAGTTTGAATTACATGCCTTAGTGTGGATTGTGCACTTGCTATTCGGTTATAGAGTTCTAGCAAGTTTTCTCCTCTTTTTCTTAATAACTATTTTACATCTATCCAGGACTTGTTTCTTGGTATGAAGGAGACAATGGAGGTGGACAAATGGGAAGATTTCATTACTATTGCACGGGATATTTGGAGCCCTCGAAATAAGTATATTTTTGGGTCGTTGAGCTCTAACTTAGGGGGATTTTTGAGCAAGCTTTAAAATTTGTGCCTACTTTTAAGTAGTGTCATGAGAAGCTCCTAGGTGATGGGATGGTTCATCAATGACATTGGATACCACTTATAATGAGTACAGTGAAGGTCAATTTTTATGAGACCAAATTAGAAGCATGGGAGCATAGGCAGGGTGCTGTAGCTCGGGATGGGCATGCCAACGTGCTTTCTATAGGCGTGGTCCAAGGGACGGGTTTCCTTGGGGCAGAACTCGAGGAGGCAAGAGTAGTAAGGTTAGCACTTGGTAAAGCACGGAGGCACGACATGATAAGTATTGTGTTGGAAGGGTGTTGCTTAGCCCTTATCATGAAATTGAAGATGAAATATCAAAGTGATGTTGATATTGGAGTTATCATTTATAATACTACTAGCTTAGCTTCTTGTTTTGATTTTTGTGCTTTTTCCTTTGTCAGAAGAGAGGGGAACAAGGTAGCTCATCATCTTGTTCATGTCTAACCCCATGATACGAGTATGTGGATTTGGGTGGATGATCTTCTAGATTGTGTTTGCAACCTAGTGTTGGGGGAACTTGGTACTAATTTAGTTGAATAAAATTTTCCCTTTTGGATATTAAAAAAACTAATCTCTAGTAATTTTAATGCAGTGAAAAACCTAGTGGGGCATCATTGCTGTATTTTATCTAAAAATATGAGGTAAAAGAGTAAGCATGACGTCCAAGTGACTTATTCAAGGGTGAATGTGAAATAGTCAAAAAAAGAAAATTATCGGCCCAAAGATCTTAATATATCAATATTCTTATTCTAATTAAGGACCAAATAACTAAGACTAAAACTTCTAAGGAAACCTTTCTTGAAAACCAATCCCCATGCAGCATTGCAGTATCTGAAAACGGGTTTTCAAATAGGGAGATGAAACTTAATGATACGTATCCCTAACAGACACAATTTAAATTCATCTCAGCCATTTAGGCTTGAGAGGGAAGTAATTCATAGTTCGAAACATTTTAATTCCCAACCACATCAATTCTAATTGTCACTCTCATGCCAATATTCACGACTATTAATAGGAATTATTTTTTTGATGGCCTTTTGTTGTACTACTTCATGGGTTGCCAAATCTATGAGGCCTATGACTTGGCATATGCCCATCGACTATAGCACGTACCCTAATCTTGGGAGGCACCCTTGCCTAACTCACCTTTGGCATTTAGTAATTTATGAATAAATCTAACTAGCTTCCACCAAGTCCAACCCATCTCATTCCCAATTCAATTAGCTGTAATAAATCTAATTGGAACATGATATGCTTGAATATCACATATCAAACATTACATAGTAAGCTTACATATAACTTATACTAAATCACATGTAGCAATTCAAGTTTTATGCATAAGGTGTCATTGGTGTACAATGTCACATAAACCATTTCACAGATGCCCAAAGCACATATGGAAGGCATCGAGCGGTAGTTAGGTACAAACAATATCTTGGTAGTATGGAAGTCCTAGTTAGCTTGAGCTCGAATCTAAAATGATAGGCTTAAATAACAAAGTAGAAGGTCACAACATGGGTTAATACTAAATTAGGTTCACAACCCAATTGACGTAACAAGGCCCAACTCCCAAGATTACACTCTTAAGGCAAAAATTTATTCTAATCTGTTAACCAAAATTAAAGCTTTTATCAAGATAACAAATATTTAGGCTACAGGTCCGATTTTAGTCCCACATTCTAAATTAAAGGCCACAACCTGACCTCATGATATCAAATCGTAATGGATGAGCATGTTATGAAAAGTGCTAGATGTGCGGTATGACTTTTACTTTGTGATAAACAGCAAATAATTGCACTAAGTTCTTTAAAAACTCATGTTTTTGTAACTGATCAAAACTGAATCATATCTGCACACATGTGGAAGAAAATTCATATCTCTATCATAGTAGAACTGAATTTAGTAATTTAAAATTTCTAGTACAATAGAATAATACATCTAGATATCCTAATTTTTTGTTATTTTTAGAGAACTTGATTATTCTAGATGAATTTTCAAAGAAAGGATACTGCACTTCTGTTTCTAGTCTCTCTTGAGCCTATATCTTATGTATGGCCATGCCGATCACCATTAATCCTGAAATTAGTCTACAATTATTCATAATCATCAATTATTACTTACAAAACGCTAAGAATCTACCAAATCCATCTTAAAAAGGATTAATGAAGAGAAATTTATGATTTACCTACATGGTTTGAATGACTGTTCAAGATGAAGAAAATTTTTTTGGAAGCACCCCAGATCTAAAAGTTTAGTCCATATAAATGAAGTAGAATGCCTAATCAGGTAATAGAAAATGGAGTGAGGACCATTATATTGAAGCTTAGAACTTGCATAATAGCCCTAACCATGCGTTCTCACCATAATAGAAATCAAACATGATGGAGGAGAAAGATCGTGGCCGGTGGTGGAGGGTTCCAATGAGGGTTGTAGGTGGCGGTAGGGCAGCAGCTAAGTGGGAAGGGACAGGGAGTTGAGTTAGGAAGCAAACACGGTAAAGGGGGAAGGGAGAAAAGGGGTGCCAGCGGCGGTTGACAATGACCGGTGCATCTTTGCGACAGTGCAGGACGTGAGGTCAAGCAAGTGCGTGGGAAAGGTTGAAAGAATGAGAAAGCTATAAGGGGCGGTTGCAGTTTCATGTAAAAAGAAGACACCAAGGTTCTTCTCCCCTTTTCAGTTCTCATCAAGGCAAGGGAGGAGGAAGAGTAATTTGAACGTCAAACCAGGACGGTAGTTAAAGAGAAATCGAATTTTATTATCATTATTTTATAACTTCTTATCTTCTTATTTATTTATGTATTTATTTCACTAATAACTCTTATCTTTATCAACATCAAAGGAGTTTGGCCTTGGCTTAAAATCTTAATAAAAAAATGGCCTAATGACGTAAATGTAACTACGTGCTCGAGCAACATAGCGATAAATCTCAGAAATGGAGTTACTCTAATTTATATTATTTGAGAACTATAAATACGAATTTTCAGGCTTTGATATCTATAATGCGTTGGCCCCTCCCAGACTACAAACAATATCCTAAGAAATAAATAAGAAATTCAAAGATAATGACAATTGACACGAGCTGTAATTTTGAGGATTTGTTCCTCACCTTCTAGGAACCTTTTAGAAGATTATACTCCACCAATAGGGTTGTACTATTTGGAGCCTCATTGTTGTTGAGTGTAGAGTCATTCTGTAAAGAAAATTTGAAGGATTACAACTACGTCCACCTCAAATATAGTCAAAACCCATATTGCTCCTGAACTGAATTTTGTGCATACTTCTCATAATTTTGGTCATTCTTCTCTCAAACGGAGTCAAGATAGACATCTTATGGAATCAATAAAACTTGGACTTGGATCAATTAGGCATCATTAGATAGGCACCAGCATTAACCAAAATTTAACAAATTTATCATTAAAGATCTGTACTGGCGCGTCTGAGGATTTTGTCCCTTTACGGCATTGAAATGTAAACAGCAATTGGAAATGTTTACATTTCCCAATATTAAATTAAATGTGAGCATATTTCCTACGAGTCATTGTTTATCAGTTTTCAACCACATTTGCTAGATGAAATATCATGATAAATTACGCTTAAGTGATAGAAATTGGTGTCAAGTAACTCTTGGGTTAATGAAACCATCTCTTCATTTTGTTGAAAGCTCAAAGGGGTTTCAATATGCATCGCTAGGACTCCGTAAGGCTTAATCGGCCTTTCCCCCCATGCCCTACCTTTAATCGAACGGTGCATCGAATGGCTTTGTCAATGTGGTGGTCTGGGAAATTATGAGGTATAATGGATTAGAGCATCAATTTATTAGAGTCACCACCACGTTTTATAGATAATATGCAGACCCATAATTCTATGAAAAATACCTCATTCTTTCTTTAACCACAGTCTTAAATTGAAGGGATAACTGACTGAATGGACAGCTGTGGGACATAGGATTTAATTTCTAAGAAATGAAAGGGTCTTTTCTATAGAATATAATTTCAAACATCCCAAATGGGGACTACCAAGAATGATTCCATGGCTACGAACCATTGAAATAGATCCAAGGGCAAACCTACGATGTGGTGGATGGTGAAAACCACCATTAAATCGGCCGCTTCAAATGCAGACTCTACTAGAAATACATGTAATTAAAACATTTAATTTTTCAGTTCCATAAAGAGCAAATTTTGATGAATCAATTATTTTATAAGGGGATAATTAATAGGATGACAGTTTAGTCACCCACTTATCAGCAATACATCTTATGAAGGGATTGAAAATACAAGAATTCGATAAATTTTGTAATCACTTTATCACTATAATATTGTATTTTATGGACAAAAGGATAACCCCTAAGCAGGTAGTTATGTAGGATAAAAGAAAGATGATTATTCAAAACAAGAATGAGAACTAAGCAATAAACAAATTATTTTTTTTGAATTTATGAGCCCTGGGGCCTACCTTTATCTGAGTGGTTAGCAAAGCAAAAGTCTCTTACTGCTCCCAACAAAGTGTGTTAGAGTACGATGATGGCTAGTCCGATTAGAGAACTTCAAAAATCTTTAGGAGAGAAGTTGGCCAAAGTTTTGTTATCATAAACGTATAGATAGGTTTTGTGATATGGGTTGAAAGTGTCTAGAGAAAAGTGAAGTTTCTCCTAGGTGGTGAAATAATGTAAACAGAAATGTGCAGAGTTTCTCTAGGTGGCAGATGGCCATGAAAGAGATGGAGATGCTCCCTTTTATAGTTAAGGTAATAGACTACGTAAGAAAAGGATCAAATCAATGAAATAAAAATCAAAAATTGCTTTTTCAATCAAAAATCAATTTAATCTATATTTGAACGTTGATTGGATCATCTATACAAAACGTGTATAATTCCATATAGTGCAGGCCAAGGCACACCTAATGGAAGGTGGATGGTACTGGCGACAGCCATTCAGGTAGTGGGAGCCACTGAGGCGTATATCATGTCTCTTGGCTAGTCAAAGTGGTAGGCTCAGTTTTTAAGGCCATAGCTTTCTCTTCTAATGTCCAACGATGCGATTCTTTTTTATTGGAATGCTTATTGAGTTTTTTCCCCCTAATGGATAGGTTTCATGAAATTTTTTCATAAGCGCAATAAGAATTTTGTGTTGAATAGCAAAGGGTTCTTTGTGCACATGTCCCCCTATCAAACTCATACCTTTTCCATTGCTTCACGGAATTGAGCTTAAAATATATCAATAGAAAGCCATTTTAATTAGCCCAAATAAGGTGCAAATCATGCGAATACACTTTGACTTGATTATGGGCCTAGTTGTAGCTTCTAGGGCTTTCAAACCTATTGTTAGTCCTCAGCAAAATTTGTGATCATGCCACCATCTTGCCTTTAGGTCTGGGCTTTTTTTACATTAAATCTTAAATGGATTATTTTAAGTGTATAATTTGGGATGATGCACCACCCCACCAGTTATGCTTCTGCTATGTCATGCTCTTTGTCATAGGTTCAAGCCTCCATACTAGTAGATTGCCCTAAAATCTTGACTTTTTGTTTTTTTAGAAGTTTTGAAATATCTTAAGTTTTTAAATGTTTTATAAAACTTTTTAGAAATTTTTACTTCAAAGAAATAAATTTATTTACGAACTAATTGTTGGCAACTCAAGTATGAGGTTGTTGCTTTACCCTTGATGGGTTAGGTAATTATCACCATAGGCGATAATGTATAGGATATGCAAGCATGCGGTCAGTCCAAATTCCCGTGGGAACCAATTTGATGCTTACACTTCCTTGATAAAAGTAGTCACAAATCAAGTTCCTTTAGGAAATTACTAAGAAAATAAAGAAAGCACAAGAACTGAAAGTAAAGTAGTCGACTTAGAGGACCCTGGAGAGGTTTGGTCAAAGGACTTTGCTTAGGAACATGCAGCATCAAATGAAAAATACACAAGGATTAAAAGGCTAGATGATCAAGAAAGTTCTTATAATGACCACGACATAAACGGCCACTCTTTGTAGATCTTAAAGGCCCTAAAGAGAGGTAGAGTTCAAACTCATCATGAAAGGTTAAGTGACCTAAAGCTTAGACTGATATTGCAAACTCCAAACAATGGTTGGAAATAGAAGGACTTAGTAGCAAAGCCATCCAAGTATGATCAAAGAATAAGATTGTACATTCATCTCATGAGGCAAAGGCAACAAAATATTTGTTTATAAACATTAGGATTAGTATGAGTTTTGACATTGCTTGCATAACATATTATTTCAATGCAAATATTTACATGTATAGTGATTGTGGTTAAATATCTAAATCTTATTTTTGTCATTACAAATAAGTTGTCTTACTACTTTGATTTATCATGATTAATGACTTTCAAAAGAGAGAACCCAGTCATATGTTATATACATTTTGCATCTTTATGCAAGATTTTGTCATGCATATATCATTTGTGTTAGTTATTCTTAAGAGACTACATACTTTATGTGTTTCGTGTTATAAGAAATTCATGCTTGCATTTAGATAATCATAGTTTTGTTAATAGCATATATTAATTCCTTGATGTTTGCTACCGTACAAATTTTTAAATTGCTACAAATTCATATTATGATTTGAGTGATTGCTAACTTTAGTAGTATCATCAAGGTGCTGACTTGGAATATGTTTGGTAACTAAATTTGATTAATATTATGTTTCTTGAGTATCTCTATCAAGTACATAAGCTACCTAGACTATACAATAGCATATTTTAGTTGAATGATATAAGTGTCATTGAGTATCAATTGAATGTCTTATGATCAAATACACGCCTATATGATAGAGTTAGCTTGATTAATTGATTAGTTGACATATTGACCATGTGCCCTATCATATTGATAGGACTATATGAATTGTTTGACATTTGACCATGATGACTGAAAAGTCCTCCCTTAGTACCGATAAGTTCCTTGGCTTGTCGTAGAATGTCGAAGTCCTTAATTATGATTCAAGGACTCTGAGCTTGGTTCTAACATCAAGGTTAAAGGCAAATGATTGAAATGACCTTGTCTCAAGGACCTTAAGACAAAGCTTAGTGCAATGTTAAGCACACAACAAGGAAACAAGCCTGAAAGTAGTGATGATTGAAATGACATTGTCTCAAAGACCTTAGGACAAAGCTTAATGCAATGTTAGCACACAACAAGGAAACAAGCCCGAAAGTAATGATGGTAATGTTAACTATTCAAGAGCTTCAAATACCAATTTAAATGGACATGAATAGGAATAGATGTATGACAACAAAGCTACAACTCAAAGTCAACGAAAAAGAAGTCAAAGTTAAACTAGGAACACATAGAACTACACTAATAAATATCAGAGGCCCTGATGTTTGACATGACATATACTCTTAGTAGTAATTACTACATGGAAATATTAGCATCTCAAGAAGAGCCAAGTTCGACCTGATGAAATACTTTCAAAGACCTCTATGCTGAAGCCCTTGACTTAACTCTCCAATGCTAGCTTAACCATGATTCAGTTACTTCACCAATGTCGCTGATTGAAATTATAGGGGTAGAGTTTGACAAAATATCTACAACTAGCTAGCTCTAAAAGTGATCCGAGTCAATAGAACTTTCAAAGTCACTATAAAACATGAGAAAGGTCACCTTAAAGGTCTACTTGAAAAAGGCTACCTGTGCACTGCTCAATGCAATGATGATGAAAATGAAGTTGAACTAAATTCCAACAAAGCTACCATTATGAGTCATTTCACACTAAGTGAAACAATATCAAAGACCTTAAAGGGTACAACTCAAAAGATCTTGAAAAAAGGATGGAGAAATTGAAGATCTTAACCTTCAAGAGGGAAGAAGGCTTGACTATCAATCATCATATCTTCTTACTTGCAGGCCATAATGTGTAGGAAACAACTCTCCAACATCAAGCTTGAACAACCAGAGTGAAAATTGAGACTCCAAAATCAAGTTAGAAAATATGTTTACAATTTTGTTAGAAATTATGATTGACCCTAGTGCTTACATGTTTGATTCCCCCTAGAATTAAGTAGTTGATCAACTTGCTGCATATAGATACATGTGCTTGAATTAAACTTAAAAAGGGAAATGATTATATGCTTTAATATTTACATGTTCATGGTCATATATATGATTGCCTGTAACATGTATATACTTTTATATATAATATTCTATGTTCATTGCTTAAGATTATCATCAAGAGGGATGACTTTTGTGTCCTTAGTTACATAACTGTTCATTACTTAATACATAGTATTGGCCCTAAAATTTTGACCAGAGGAATCATGTGTGCCAAACCCTTTTAAGGATGTACTTCTTATTTTAGTTTTGTATCCTACGATTTTTTGTTCATTGAAATCTAACTTATCTAAGAATCATATGCATAAATCTAGAATTTACAGTCAAGCTTAGGATTCTTGACTTCAAGTTAACTCATAACCTTCAAGCACTTAGTTTTAAAGGCTCTAAAGTTTGTATAAATGTGTATTACTGTGTTAATATCCATTTAGCCTTGATGAATGAACTTAGATTATTGTCATTAGACATACTGATCATTAAATGTTAGAGTGTCTAGCACCACCCTAAGTTGGCATTAACTATTAAAATATTATCTAGTGTTAAATGAATGACTATGCTTTGCCTAGTTGACGTTTAGTAGGTTATTCAATAACGAGGGTTTCGTGCCTTAGATGATCGTACTCATAATGCCTTAAAATAATTACTCATCATGATCATCCTAATTGAATGAAAAGTTTCATGCCCTTCAAGTTTAAGGATGTCTTTAATAATAGGCATATATAAATGATGCATAAATATTATACTGTCCTATATAGTCCATCCTATAATATTTGTTGCAATGTGCATGCCTTATATGCTATACATTGGTTAATTCCATCACGTGCACATGTTGTTAGTTACCTTGTTGCTTGGTGTACTCAACATTGATTTTCATGGACCATGTGTTTTAAATTGGTGAAATTGGATTAGTTAATTCTTGCCTAAAAGTATATTGACATATTCATGCTTACTTAAGTATGATACTCATCGGGAGTGTAATCAAGTCTACATTGTAGTTTGAGATTGTTAAATGTACTACTAATTCTTTATATTGGCATGGTAGAGATATTGTTTATTCTTATTAGAGAGTTAACCATATATCACTTACTTCATTGGTGGGGGAGATAATGCATTCTACTTGAGAGTTATGCTATGTGTGATTATAAAATGCTTGTTACTATTCATAATTGGCAATCATGATTTACATTCTTATTATACGCCATGAGCTTTGTGATTTGGTGTTTCGGTGAGCAGGAATTAGAGTGGCTAACAGAGCTTTTCAATGTTATTTTTAGGACCGATAAGATGCCCAGAGAATGAAGTTTTAATACAGTCATTCCATTGTACAAGAACAAAGTGATCTTCAAGATTATAATAATCATAGAGATATAAAATTGCTCAGTCGCACTATAAAGTTATAGGATAGGGCGATTGAGAGAAGGTTGCGGAAGAATATTTCGATATCAGAGAACCAATTTGATTTTATACCTGATAGATCGACCATAGAGGCAATTTATCTTCTTAAAAGGCTCATGGGATTATACAGAGATAGAAAGATAGATCATCATATGGTGCTCATTGACATGGAGAAAGCATATGACGGAGTTCTGTGTGCAGTATTATGGAAAGGCGTGGAAAAAAAAGGCGTGTCACCATCTATATTCGAGTTATTAAGGATATGCATGATGGAGGTAGGGTGAGTGTTAGGACGCATAAGGGCCACCTATGACTTCTACCTTGGTATGAGCCTACATCAGGGTTTCGCTTTATGCCCTTTTCTTTTCGCTCTAGTTATGGATAAACTTACAAAAAGGATCCAACATAAGTTACCATGGTGTACGTTATTTGTAGATGATATTGTTCTTATTGTTCATACTAGAGAAGGACATAATGACAAATTACAGCGATGGAGATGTATACTGGAGTCTAGAGGTTTTAGAGTAAGTAGATTGAAAACTAAACACCTATATTGTTGTTTCAGTGGAAGGGAAGGTGCAAGGGGAGAAGTCACCATTATGGGAAGATGATATCAAAGGTCGAGAAGTTTAAATATCTAGGCTCGATCCTTCAACAAAATGGGTATGTTGACAAAGATATTAACAAGCGCATAAAAGTGGGTTGGCAAAAGTGGAAGTATATTTTAGGTCTGCTTTGTAATAAGAGGATGCCTGTAGGATTAAAAGGTCCAGTTTATTATATGATAATTAGACCGGCAGTACTGTATGGATTGGAGTGTTGGCCTATAAAAAGAGACAGGCCCAATGGTTGATGGTAGCAGACATGAGAATGATTAGGTGGATGTATGGTTATACAAGAATGGATAAAATTAAGAATAGGATAATCAGAGATTTAGTTAAAATGGCTGCCATAGAAGATAAGATGAGAGAAACAAGACTCAGATGGTTTGACCATGTGAAAAGGAGGAGATGTGGAAGCTCTAGTGAGGAGATGTGAGAGAATTAACATCCCCGAAGGCAAAAGAGTAGTGGATGACCAAAGAAGAGTTTGGACGAGGTTATTAGAGAGAATTTGAAAGTTGTAGGATTAACGGAGGACATAGCTTAGGATATAAGACTATGGCAAGATGGGATTAGGATCTTAGATTACACAGTTGGCCACCTAATTTTGTTATGGTTTTTCCAATTACAGTAGGGTAGGTTTGGCTGTGGCTTTTTTTTGTATGTCGTATTTGTATACAGGTAGTACATACATTTGGGAAAAGACATTATTTTTCTACTTTTTGTTAGTTAAGGAATAGTACTTTCTTTTGTTATTTTATGCTAATGTTGTACTTATGTTTACATAGTTAGGGCCACCTGATTTATTAGTGTTTCTTAGTTCATTCCCTGCTACGTATACTTAGTTTTTTTTTTCTATTTAATATTTTCACAAAATCCTTCTTCTATAAAATGTTTTCACAAAAGCTTGTTTTTTTGGGTCTCTTGGATTTAGCCTCTCTAAGGGCAGGGATGCCGGTTACCTACATCTAGATCTCACTAGACTCCACGAAAATGGGACCCATACTCGAAGGTGTTGATGTTGTTGTATCTTGACATTGATATGATTTTCCAATAGGCATTGATTAAGTAGGGGCCCTCTCTTAGATCTAATGTGATTAATCTAGTGAAGTAAGAAAAGATGACCTCGATCGAAGGTGAGAGCTGCATGATCAAATGAGGATCGTTAGAGTCTCTAATGTAACATCAAAGTCAAGGTCATTACAAACCCTAAAAGTGGATTAGGTATGAGCAAATGGGCACAAATACAATAAATCTAGGCCAATAGATGGCTAGCACTTGTTTTATGTTTTTAATGAAAAAAAGCCTTCAAAAATTTACCCTTTTTATCAAAATTTTCAATTGAAATGATAAAATTGTTTTCAAATCAGATTGATTTGAGATCATGCATGGAATGGTTTACATCCAACCACTCCATAGGAAGGAAAGCTACCTCTCCCTTAGATGAGAACTAGGCATTAGATATTATCTACTTCCTAGATCTCTCACTACATATGTTGTTGTTCTCTCACCCTCCTCTTTTCACCAAAAAAAGTGTAATCCTATCCTTTCAAACTCCCTTATAATTTCTTGTTTTTCTCCCAAAAATCACAATAGGGATAGAACATCTTGAAAAGAAATGGCCAACCATGGCGGAAGATAACCGTATGATAAAAAGTGCAAGAGTTGTTGCTAAAGAAGATAAGAAGTCCTTAACATAATAGATGAATTTGGTCAATTCATTCCTAGATCTTATATTAACAATGGCTCCAAAGATGAAGACTTGAAGATAGAAGGGGAAAACTATCTGATTATGTGTTGAAATTCAAATCATATCGGTCCTAAGTTGTCTAAGTCACCTTAAAAGAGGATGACTAGAGTGAAATAAAAAATTACAAGTAAAAACTTAAACATAGACTATAGCAAAATATAAAAAGTCAAGGATGTTGAACAATACATTCAAAGGCACTAAACAAATAGATCAAGGAGTTAAGAACAATAATGCTAATAGTGTTTGTTAGCAAGGTTCACCATTGGAATTAGCCTACATCCCCGCCTAAGGACACTTACCTAGGATTTAACCAGCTTATGCTAATTTGCTATAAGAATTACACAATCAAGCATTCGCCTAAGGACCTTGACAGTGATAAACCTTTGTAGAACCTGTTGAAGTGATTTCTCGTAAGTCCCTTATTAGAAAAATGACTTTCCCAACCAATCCTCTTGTTTACAAGTAGGATTCTCCCAATTCCCTTGCTTATAAGAAATTTCAAATGTGTATACAAAGCTTACAATGAATTTGAATTAATTACTCAAGAGTACAACAGTACTTAGTGAGAGTTGAGTTCTCTACATTGGTGATGCATACTTTTCTTCTTCAACAAGGTCTTTATTTATAGGCGATAAGAATCATACCATTGGGGGATGCTGAATAAAGTAGCCATTAGATGCTTCATTATAATAAATTTGGATGCTTTTCTCCAGTGGGTACATGCTAGTTGAACGATCTTCACTGCATAAATGCTCAGCCTTTTCGTGACTCCTTTAAGCTTGAAAAAAAGGTTCCCCCAACCTTCATTCATTGTGCTAGCCATCGCATTCATCTTTCGATAGGGCATATAAGCGTCATTCTAAATCTTAACGTTGAGATATTCCACTTTTGGTAAGGTTGACTGTAGCTATGTCTTAGCATAAAGCTGGCCCTTCCCTATTTTAGAATACATTTGAATCTACTTTCTTTGTTTTGAAACTATAGCCATCTATTATTACATAAGGAAAACCACAAAGTTAATCTAGCATCTTGAAGATTACATCATCAATGGTTGATAATATGATGAGTTAATTAAATCAAAAATAATTTAATTAACCAGTTGAAGCAACTATTGTAATTTACTTCTATTTAGGTAAAACAAATAAGTAAGCAAATATTTATTAATTGATGATCAATCAGTGCAACGATTTATGCTATGATTTCCCAGCACTAAATTTCATATAACTACAACATCTTTAATTTAATCAAATTGTGCAAATTCTAAACGAACATTATCGATAACAATATCATAAAATTCATTTTAATATATTTCAAGCATACTTCATGCCATGTAGATTTTATAATGTTGACAAAAGTTTGTTCTAATATGCTCGTCAATGTCCTTTATAATGAGAATCCAACGTGGTTGAACTCTAGTATTGAAGCCTTAGTTACTCAATGACTCAGTGAACCTGTCTTGAAAGTTACTTGAGATTAATTAAGCACATAGATAGAATGCAAGCAACTAGGTATTCATAAGTAAGCAATTCATAGTTGATAACAAATGTTTCTAAACAATTTGCAACTCTGGGATACCTTAGATTTTATGCAAATAATTTTTAAGGGATAACTTTGTTAGAATGTATTTTTAAGTGCATACTATTTTGCGTAAATTATTAGCAAGAGTTAATATTTTACGAAATAGTTACTTTTTAGGAGTTTTTTCTTGCAACTTAATCTCTGAACTTTTTGAATTTTCAATGTTTGACCTAAATGAGATTCAGAGTGCAAATACTCAAATTTTTAGGGTTTTTAATAGAACTAGCTTATATTTTTATTTAGACTTTGTATAATAACTTTACTGACACTAGTTATCACAATCTGCTACTTATATCACAAATATTGTATTTTCTGTGGTCAACAATCCCACCATACTTAGCAAAATAACTAAAACTTAATTGGAGAGCTTCCACCATTACCTGAACTTTTCCACCATTACCTGAACTTAGTAGGCATTGGACTTTGGCGTTCCATTCCTTTAGCTTCCACTTTACAGAGATTGCTAATCTCAATCACACCTTCCTTAGATCAGGCACAACACAGATCTATTTCATTTACTAATCAAGTTTTATGTAGTTTAAAGGATAGTGACAAGGTAATCAAGAAATTATAATATTTAAGACATAAGGTTCAATTAGATAACATATCCTACAGGGAAACTTCTTTTATTGAAATCTTAAAAGTGAAAATATTACAATGGAAAGATTGATGAGGGTCTTAAGCTATGATCATTGGAGATGCTTACTCATAGAGAAATGGAGATTTTTGACTTCTCTTTTGCTAAAGTAAGCTCAAATGATTGCTCCCTTCTCAGTACTCATCCTCTCCGTTTATAGAGGGAATGGGGGTACAAAGGATTCTCTAATGGCTACAGTACACACTAATTTTACACATGGTAATAGGTACATTTACTTGGCTATAGTAGACTGTCTTATTTTACAGGCCTAATGCTTGTCAAAATAGTACAACAAATGAGCAGCCACTTTTTACAGTCTTTTAATGTTGACAAGACTAGTTATCATTATTGAGATTGTGCATGCCTTCATTCCCAATAATGTCTTCCAGTCCATTATTATCTAAATAATTATCAAAATCTTCATCAAATTGAAGATGCTCTAGATCCCATTTCTTAAATAATTCAAGAAAATATTTCTTTCTTTTTTCTGATAAGAATTTTCTGGCTCCAACATCAAAAAGATAATCAAAGATATCTTCAGAAGACACTCCTTCCACCTTCATATATTCACTAAGCTCATTGTGAGAAGCGAAAGTAGTAATCCCACAGTGCATTAGTATTTTTCCTTGTTCAATTAATCCCCAACTTTAATGATAAATGTTGTAAAAGCCAATGGCACTTTCGAAGCAAGATCAGTAACTAATTCTCATCGTTCTAGAAACCATTCTGGATTAGGGTCATTGAAATCAACTATTTTAATAAGGTAATAAGCTGGTTGGGCTTTTCCATTTTCATACTCAATTAGTGCAGAATGTACCTCCACATATAGGCATCTATTATATGGAATTTTTGTTGGACCATCAAGAGATGTAAAAATCCAATGGATCCTTCTGAACATGAATCAGTTAAATTTAGTTAGTCCAGACGAAAATGGGCACTTTGGACCTGGGCATTCCATAAAGTACACTACCATCTCGTATTCCCAAACTTTAATGATGGGGTCATTGGAAGATATTGAATTTGCTAGAAAATTAATACCACCACCTCCAGACTTATCCAGAAAGTAAATTGTTGTACTCCAAGATTCCTAAATATCATAGGAACAATTATAATAGTAGTCAGTAAAGGCTGCATACCACTCACTAAACCATTCTTCTTGAACATCAGAACTTATTTTTTCTTGAATATCATAAGGACACCTTAGGTAATTTGTTTGCAACTCTGGAAGTTAAAATCTTTGGACTATTAGGCAGACGGATGATAGCAGATGAAAATGTGATCTACTTTTTTTTGTAAGGAATTCGAAATTGTCTATAAGGACTTTACTAGAAAGAGAAACCCATTCTAGTAGTAATAGTATTTTATATTGGATTTCCTCCTTTTTCGGCAGGAGTTCTGCTCGATGATCATCATTTTAAACTATCTGTCAGAGAATTCTTCAATCCTTGTATATATTCAATAGAGAAGCAAGACTGGTTAAGCCATAATTGTCAATGTAGCAGTCGCCGTTGCACTTACGTATTTGATAAATTCTTTTTCACAAAACCAAGTATTCCTTTATATTCAATTTAAATAAGAAAAGGTTTTGGGACCAAAAAAGATTGAGAACTTTTCAATTCTCCTTATGAATGTAAGAATTTCTTTTTCCACCATGGGATAGTTGCATTCTACCTTATTAAAGCTTTCACTGCAATATTTGTAGAGTTTCTACCTTCTTTGATTTTGAGTACTGCACTCCAGTGCTCATTGCTAGTATCTATCTCAAGAATTAAATCATCTCCTTCATAATGTAAATTAAGAATAGGAAGATTTTGCACATTTTTTGAAGTTTTGAGCAATCTTCGAATCACTAGGGGTCCATATCCAACTTACTTCATTCTTGAGTTTTTGCTGCAATGACTTTCTTAATTTAGCTAAATCTTTAATGAAATCTGAAGTATAGTTAAGGCATCCAAGTAACCTTCCTAACTGCTTCCTATCTTCAATATTTTCAGGGAAATTTTTATTTTTTTCAGAATATGCTTTTGTAGAATAATTTGCCTAGTTTTTATCTTTGAACCCGAAAACTCAATTTCTTTTCCAACATAAATGCATTTATTCTTACCAAGTATAATGCTATGATCAATGCAACTTTGGGTGACAACTAAGACATCATCTTTGTGTTGTTCTATGGATTTAGAAAAAACAAGGATATCATTAATGTAAACTAGCTAGGCAACAGTGATTAAGATCCTTGAAAATATTATTCATTCTTCTTTAAAATATTTGAGGTGAATTTTTATGACCAAATGACATTACTACCCATTTGTAATGCCCTTAAGGGGCACTGAAAGCAGTTAAAGGAATACTTTTTTCATCCATTTTTATCTGCCAATCGACTTTTGCAATCTATTTTTGAGGAGCAAGAGGCTCGTTGAATTTTATTGAAAATGACTATTTTGTTAGGAATACAATAACCATCAAAGACATTATTATTGTTAAGCTTTTGTCATTGGTTATCATTATTTCTTTTCCCCTTTTTCTTCAGCATGATTTCTTACTATGAAAGTAGGACTGGTGTGAGGACTCTTACTATTTCTGATTAATCCTTTGTCTAGAAGTTCTTTGATTTGTATATTAGATTCTTGACCATTTGTTTAACTCGAATAATGGTATTGGGATTTAACAATGTAATTTTTTCAAATGCCTTATCTTTATACCAAAATTTTAGTAGATTATTAGAATAGAGTTCTTTACATAATTGTTGTTGTTGTTCAGCAATTTGTTCCTTAATAGATAATGCAAGTAATGAGATTGTCAGTGCTATCTCACATGGTGCTGGCATTGCCTTCTCACCAAGCTGGTTATGTCTAAACACAATTTTCTGATGTGTGTAAACCTTACTTAATTTTTTAATAGAAATTGAGTGACCACTAGTTGTAATTATGATTTGATTTATGGTCAGTATGTATGGAAATATAGTCTCTGAAAATTATTTCCAATAATCTTATTATTTGAGATTGATCAGTAGCCATAGAAATGGTATAATGCATTGAACTCCTTCTAATTCAATATATAATCGTCCTGTGGCTTCATTGTGACTCACAACACTATTGTCCACTATTCTTACTTGTAAAGGATTGTTGACCTTTTTCTGTATAAATTCTGGAAATAATGATTATTTTCCAAAGTATATAGAATAACCACTATCTATGTATGCACACAACTTATATTTATTATATCCCTTTAAGCATATAGTTATTGTGATCTAGAAGTTATTAGGACTTCATAGCATATTTCTATAATAATATTTTTGACTAATTTATCCTCATAGATTGGCTCACTAATAGTTCTTCTTTTGTACCCAATGACTTTCCTATCTAGACTTATATTTCTGTTTGTACTATGTCTTGCGGGTTCAAAACTCATTCTTCTCATTTCACTGGTCATGCTAATTGTGTCATCTTCTTTAAACTCTTCTTTAGCTAATGAAAATCCTTCTTCCCATTCTAATCTTGCACTCGTGCTTCTTAATAATTAGAGTTTAATGGTGATTTTATCATTCTCATCAATTTTTATCACATTTTTCTTATTGATTTTTATAGGGTTAGCAGTGCTAGATATCCATGAACGATCGATCTTTATCTCTTGTGGGTTGGATTTAATCCTCAGGATCTTTTGTATAGGGGTAGGACTTTCAAATTTTTCTGCCTTTGTCATTGTTACCTTAATCTTTAGATCTATCATATTATCTAATTTGTAGATAATTTTTTAAAATATTCTTGACGGATCTACTCCTCTTTCCATGTCCATACGGACCATTTTTATCTTAAGAGATAAGAACTTTTTAACAAATTCTTCTTTTAGACTCACGTAACATCCTGGTTGGCAATTGAACCATATCGATCCATTATATAAATTAGTCTTAATCTTTGTCATAATTTGATTACTAAATTTAGTATGCCTGATTTCAAAGAGCAAAGCATAAAGATCAATATCTTTGCCATAATATTGTAATGGAGTAATTTGAACTTGGACGCTTCTAACATAAACATATCTATATTTTCTATCTTTGTTATACTTAAGGATATTTTTCCCAATCAAGGAGATTAACTTCTCCCACATCATACTCACCATTGTTGATTTCTAGATCTCCTTCCATCAGTTCATATACGTATTAGCTTTTTAATTGAAAGATAGACTTTTTGTAGGTTTTGTCTTTCTAAATTATAGGAAGACATAATCTCCTTTGACTTCTTTCTGCTCATTGTCTGTAACAAATACTTTTCCTTGAAGATCAACAAAAATAATTGAGCTAATTTTCATCATATGATTGGTCTCTTCATAATCACTCTCTTCATATTCGTCTTCTGGTATAATCTCAACAATTCCTTCGTGGTTATTTGAGGCTAGGTCTAGTGCCTCTTCCTTACTTAGCTTAAAGTAATCTAGGCCTCCTAGAGTTTCAATAAGCTTATTATTATTTCTATTTTTGCATTCATTAGCATAATGGCATACTTCTTCGCATGCCCAGCATTTGCAGTTGTTTTTTCATGCAGTACAATAAGCAGCTTTTTCTAAAAAATTTTCGACTTTTACTCCTTGGTTTGCTATAATATTTTGTTCTATATTTCTCTTCCTTTTGCTTATCAAAGCTCTTTTTCTTATAAAGTTTTCTTTTTCTTCTCCATTTTAGTTCCTTTCCTCATTGGTGAGGTGAATCCCAACAAGCTAGAAACTGCTTCTTAATTTTCTTTTGGTTTCGGAGATCAAGTCATTAATCATTGATACATTTTCTTAAATAAGAGATTCTTGAACCAAGGGTATGAATGACATCTACTCTTTCAAACCATGCAATGTATTTTTCGTTAATTATGAAATTTATCGGATATGTCAATTTGTGATAGAACATACCGAGATTAGTTTTATTACGTCCAATTTTATAATAATATTGACTAAATTTAGTAATATAATTCTCCGGATAACTCATATCCAATAATTCTATATTATTAATCTTTCTTTACCATTCTCTTGTTTCTTCTTCAGAATCAAGTTTAGCTCTGATAAATTCAGTTTTGATTTCCTTTCATAAATTTTTGAATATTGTAGATGGTGTTTCCATAATTTTTAAGGCATTTTTACCGTCTTCATTGAATGAATCATACCAATCAGTTATAATGCCAGAAAAGCTATGTTCGATGTAGTTTAGAAAGTTTGTAGCAGTCCATATAGTATTCAGGTTTAAGACGTTATTCATACCTCCTTTCCAATCCTTAAATATTTCCTCTCTGTTACGAGTTTGAGTCCATCGATATTTAAGATATATCCTGTTTGGTTAATTGGGGTAAGGCCAGTTTCTTCAAAGATTATAGTTTTGTTTGGGATAAACCCAAAAGAAAATTTAGTTGTACGTCTTGTTGGAACGTACCTAAGCCTCATAAAAATGGGTATTTCTTCTAGAAGATTAACCAAATTCTTTAGGGTTAGGAACTACAATGTTAACTAGATTGGACTCGAATTCTCTTGTGTTAAGCTCTTCTCCAATCTCATTAATCTCGTTGTCAAATACCATTTTACAATATTTTTTATTCAGTTTGTTTCTAATTTCTTCTAAAGGTACCACATTAGGATCTTCTAGTTTAATTAGGTTCATTTACTAATATATTTCTTCTTCTAACTAGACATTATTTGTCTCTTCATTATCATCAGATAATACATCCTGTTTATCAATAGTTGTAGTCATGATTTTGATTAATTCTTCCGGACTTTGTTCCTTTTCAAAATATTCCTATTTTTACCTCATTGATTATACTCCATCTTTTTCTTCTTTTTCTTCCTTTTCAACCGATTTTTTACCTGATTTTTCTCCGATTTTTTTTTGGATTTTTACATCATGTAAAGGAAATGGATTTCTATTTTTGGGGTTTAGGAAAGAATATTTATACTGAAATGGAATACTAATAGTTAAAGTTGATTTTCTACTATGTCTAATTTTGGTAATTAAAGAAAGATAAATTATAGATAATTGCTTCTTAATCTCCTTAACTTCAGTCTTAATTTTAATTTTTGTTAATTCGACTTTTAATTCTAAAATTATATCTGTTATATAATTTAAATAAGGTGCTACTGAAGTCGATCCTTTTGGAGAGTGAACAATATGTGCGTAATTAGGAGCAAGACAAGTAGTGATGGTTCAAGCATTAAATACAGTTAATTAGTTTGGTTAATCATTAATTAGCCTAATTATCTTAATTATTTTTGATCACGTGGCAGAATACCAATTCAAGAGGGCCTTGTGTTTTCAAAAGTAAATTTTTAAGGATTGGGGTTAAAAATGCAAATATGAAAAGTTTAGGGGCTAAAATGAAAATAAAAATAAAAATAGTGAATGGTCCCTTTAAAATAGTTTCTACAGAATATTGACGATTTTAAATATATTCTAACAACATGGTCCCTAATTATGATGTTCATACAAAGTAGGGCATGTGGTAGTGATATTTCTGAATCAAGACCTACAGTATATATGTAAAGTTTATAAGCACATCACATTGAAGGCTACCTCGAATCAGAAAACAAGATAATTGATGTACTCATTGAAAATCTGACCTTAGGAGTCAAGAAATGGAATTTGATCACTAAAAAGCTTGATAGATAGGTCAAGCATTATAGAGGATTGATTGAAGCTTACTTGACTAAAATCAAAGATGTGGCTACGAAATTAAAAGGCATGAAGGAAGGACTAAAGGAGGAGGAAGTTAATCCTAACCATACCAAGGCTTAGTGATTATTCAATCTACTCCAAACTCTACAAAACCATAATTTAGACACACCTCAAAAAGTGACTTTTATAGGAAAAACTTAGCAACAAAAGAAATAATTACTTGGTACAAATTAGCACAAGGAACAGGCATAAATTCTTTGTGGTAGAGAGCTGTCAATGTAACAGCGCAACCCTAAATTATATTTACTTATTTAATTAAGTCATGTTATTAATTTCCTCACGCTTATTTAGCACATTTAGTCATTCCGATTAGGGAAAATTCATTTGGACCTTCACTTTGTAATTCAGATTTTTATTATCGTAAAATTTCAGGAAGATCGATAGTAGACCTTGATCATTATGCTTTAAGAGACTAAATTATTTTTTATAACATCACAAAAAATAATTTCGAGCTACGAAAAAATAAAAGAAAAGAAAAATTTTGATCGAAATAAGGCGTTGTTTCTCCCCAAGCCTAATTCATTTAAGCTTGATTCAAGGCCCAACAAGTTGATTGACTTGATTTAGCTAATTATCATCATTTATGCTAAAGTGTAATTAACATAAAACTAATTTTTGGAGGTTAAATATCAGCCAAGTAAAGCAAATACGTCAAAAATTATCAACCAAGTAAACAAAAAAACCAACTTCACTTTTTCTCCTTCTTCACCCCCACGGCCAGCCTCCCCTGCTTGCTGAGTTGCTACTGTGCTGCCAATTCTGTCACCCTCCAGAGCTGTTGTCAATAACCTCCAACACCCCTCAGCCACCAGCCACCTACCCACACTCTTCAAACATCACCCACATCTCATTTTCAAGCTCAAAGTGAGTAAATCTTAACCCTTATCTTGCGGATTTTGGTTTTATGTTGGTTTTGATTGTTGTTTATGCTGGTT
>NCQV01057308.1:571-12497 GCA_002740545.1 Lophocereus schottii | reverse complement strand
TATATTTTTGCAATATTTATTATTAGTTAATTATATATATATATATATATATATATATATATAAGAAAACAAATCCCCTAAACTTTTTACACATGGCACACCGTAGCCACAAATTTCTAAAGTAGTTAATAGCTTTTGTCTTTTTAAAAAAATAGAAGTTAGTCAATCACAAATGGAAGATTTCTTCCCAACAAAGATTTTATGAAGTTAATTACAATTCCAAAGATTTTTCTTTCTACATAAAAAAAGAGAATGCTTAATATTGATAACATTATATCATATTACTTTTAATTAAAAAATTGTATTACATACATCTAGTCTTATCAAAAACAATGTATTATATTATAATAAAATAAAATCCACCAGTTACAGATAATCTATTCTGCACATTTTATTTTCAATTTTTACCAAACTTTGTCAACTAATATGAAATATTATAAAGATACATAGTCAAATACACATGCTAGCTCTGATATTATACATCCTATTTACCATAAAAACATAAATATTATCATCAAGAAATAATAAAAGATATTTAATTTTCATCATTGTTACTTTTTCCTATGTAAATATAAACAAAAATATGAATATGAAAAATTAGAGATCTTAGCAATAATTCCATCGCAGCAATAGTAACTATATATAAATATATATATACACAAAAATATTACCAAAATTTACCACCACCACCACCAACAACACCACCTCCCAGTGTGGATCCCGCTTTTGCGGGGTTTGGGGAGATCCAATTGTAGGCAACCTTACCCCTACCAGCATTTTTACCCGTAGAGAGGCTGATTCCAAGAGACCCACAAAAAAAGAATTTTTTGAAAAAAGTTTTTGCGAAAACATTGAAGGGTCACTTATCCAAGAATGACCACGATATATAAAGGCAAGTGGCTGGAGCTATGTAGCGTAACAACAATCTATCACAAGTAGGTGACATACCTTAGCAGCCCGCAGGTAAACAAACGATGACTCCTCCCAGAAGGAAGTACTACCCGCAAATAAACAAGCCATGCGAAAGGAACCACTGCCAGCACTAAGCCCCTGCACCCAACGACAACTACGGGATGGACTCTCTATGATCTAAGATCCTAATCCTATCCCGCCAAAACTTCCTATCCTGAGTCAGGTCCTCCGTCAAACCGATAACTTTCAAGTCCTCTCTAATCATCTCTTCCAAACTCGTCCTAGGTCGTCCCCTCCCTCTTTTGCCTTCGGGGATGCTGATCATCTCACATCTCCTCACTGGAGCCTCCACACTCCTCCTTTTCACATAGCCAAACCATCGGAGTCTCGTTTCTCTCATCTTATCTTCGATGGGAGCTACTTTAACTAAGTCTCGGATAACTCCATTTCTAGTCCTGTCTATTCTTGAATAACCACATATCCACCGAATCATCCTCATGTCTGCTACCATCAACCTTTGAACCTGCGTCTTTCTTAAAGACCAATATTCCGATCCATAAAGAATAGCCGACCTAACTACTATGCGATAGACTTTGTCTTTCAAACCTAGGGGCACCCTCTTATCACACAGCACACCTGAGACATACTTCCATTTTTGCCAGTCCACTTTTATACACTGGCTAATGTCTTCGTCAATATCCCCATTCTGCTGAATGATCTACCCCAGATATTTAAACTTATCAACTTTAGCAATCGACCTCCCATCCAGGGTGACTTCTCCCCCCTTATCTACCCTTCCACTGAAACAGCAATGAAGGTATTCTGTTTTCGATCTACTTACTCTAAAACTTCTAGAT
Source organism: Lophocereus schottii (assembly GCA_002740545.1). NCBI lineage: Eukaryota > Viridiplantae > Streptophyta > Magnoliopsida > Caryophyllales > Cactaceae > Lophocereus > Lophocereus schottii. Next base: position 10,728 of record NCQV01057308.1, on the reverse strand, counting down.
TCTAGAGTATGCATCCATCACTCCAACTTGTCATTAGCACCCTGTCTAGTCTCGTCTATAAGAACAATATCATCTGTAAATAACATACACTATGGTAGCTCATCTTGAATCCCTCTAGTAAGTACATCCATAACTATAGTGAACAGAAAAGGGTTTAAGGGTGAACCCTGATGCAGGCCCATACCAACGAAGAAGTCATTTGTGACCCCTCCTGATGTTCTAATACTCGTCCTATCTCCCCCGTACATATCCTTAATAGTTCAGATATACAAGGGTGATACCCCTTTCTTCTCCAAACATCTCCATACCATTTCACGCGGAACTCGATCATATGCTTTTCCTAGGTCAATGAACACCATATGAAGGTCCATCTTTCTATCTCTGTACAAACCCATGAGCCTTCTAAGGAGGTAAATCGCCTCTGGGGTCGACTTACTCGGCATAGAATCAAATTGGTTCTCTAAAATCGTAACAACCTTTCGCAACCTTCTCTCAATCACCCTCTCCCATAACTTTATAGAATGTCTGAGCAACTTTATACCCCTAAAATTATTACAATCTTGAATATCACCTTTGTTCTTTTATAGGGGGATGACTGCGCTGGATCTCCACTCTTTGGGCATCTTAGCGGTCCTAAAAATGATATTGAAAAGCTCCGTTAGCCACTCTAATCCTTCTTCACCCAAACACTTTCACACTTCTACTGTGGTCTGATCTGGACCCTCTGCCTTCCCATTTTTCATCTTCTATAAGGCCTTTTTAATCTCGTCCTTGTTGGTATGACTGCACACTCTCAGATATAGACACCTCTTGCTACTCTCTCTAACCCTACCACGAGAGTCTTCCACCACTCCACCATTGAGGAGGTTGGAAAAGTACCTTTGCCATCTCTCCTTGATTTCTGCATCCTCAGACAACACCTTACCATTTTCATCCTTGATGCACCTCACGACATTTAAATCCCTTGTTCTTCTATCCCTACCCCTTGCCAGTTTGAAGACTTCCTTCTCCCCTTCCTTGGTTGCCAGTCTATGGTATAACTGTCATAAGCCAAGCTTGTAGCTATCGCCACAGCTTTCTTGGCGACCTTCTTCGTAGCCTTATATCTAACTCTACTAATTTCTTTCTCTCCATCCGCGCTACTGTTCAAGAAATCAGCGTATGCCTTTTTTTTCTCATTGACTCTCTCCTTAACCTCCTCGTTCCACCATCAGACACCCTTCATCTTGTAGCCACCTCTTCTAGATATACCGAGGATTTCTTTAGCTCACCTTCGAATACAATCTGCCTTTGCTTCCCACATTTTATCCGCATCCTCTACTCGCCTCCAAGCTCCCTCTTCAGTAATCCTTTTTGGTAATAACACGGCATTATCCTTCGTAAGGGTCCACCACTTAACTCTAGGGTCTCGACTCTCATCTTCTTCCACTTTGAACATTTGAACTCCATATCCAACACTAGCAACCTATGCTGAGTTCCTAGATACTCACTAGAAATCACCTTGCAATCCTTACAAAACCTTCGACTATCCGTCCTCATCAGAAAGTAATTAATTTAGATCTTTGAGGACCACTCCTAAAGGTCACCAAGTGGTCCTCCTTTTTGAAAAAGGAGTTTGTCACCAACAATTTATAAGTCACCGCAAAGTGCAGCACTGAAACTCCTCCGCTGTTTCTCTCCCCAAAACCGAAACCCCCGTGGGGCGAATCATATCCGTCTGAGTCAACACTAATATGGCCATTAAAGTCTCATCCTATGAAAAGTTTCTCGTTCTGAGGTACATCCTGGGTGACCATATCCAAATCCTCCCAAAAAGCTTTCTTAATATCGTTCGGAAGACCTATTGGAGGAGCATACACACTAACCATATTTGCGACTTCTGAACCCACCAAAACCTTAATGGTCATAATTCGGTCAGTCTTACACCTCACTTCAACAACAAAGTCAACCAACTCCTTTTCAACCAAGATGCCAACTCCATTTCTCACCTTACTTGACCCCGAATACCATAATTTATATCCATCAACTTCCCTAGCCTTAACTCCCACCCACTTCGTCTCTTGAACACAAGTTATACTAATCTTACGTCTATGCAAAGACTTAACTAATTCTATGGACTTGCCCATAAGAGACCCAATATTCCACGATGCTAGGCACACCTTTCGAAACCCTCCACCCCTCCTGACCCCGCTACCCCCTGGAGCACAAAAGTCTAAGATTAACAATTAGCCGTGGTGGTAAGATTATACACTTTAATGCATATTATTATTGCAATATATGAAAACCTACCGATGTTTTCAATTTTTAGCGTATTGGAACCTAAGTGATACTAACAATTTTTTTTGTGATAAGAGTGTCTTCCTTTTTAACACATTTTTATTGTGATATTCTTAGTTTCAATTAAACTACAAACAATTACTATAAATAAAAAACTTATGAGATTTCACATACATCATATAAGCCCTTAATACTAGTTAAAATTTAAAATGATGCAAGTCCTACAACAAAACACAAATCTACTATAACCCATCCTCATAAAAAGAATAAAGAATAATGGACATGGCATTGATAAATATGCCTTCAGTTCAATGTGTTCAGTGCTGCTCCACACACGTGCACACACACTCTCTATCAGTAAAATTGTAATCATGGATGTCACATAGATTCACCAAGATCGTGACACGTAGTCAGCGCTGTAATTGAGTTGAACTGACCCCAAGCAGGTCAAGCTCGGGCAAAACTGGATCAGATAAAAGCTCAGATGGCTCGGGGTTGGATGGATATTGTTCTTCTCGAAGCTTGGCTTGGTATTTTTTTGTTTAATAATTTCCAGATTTAAGGTTATAGTCCAATCAAGCCAAGTCATACGAGTTGGAATAAAATTTTGTTGAATCTAATAATAGTTTCATACTCCGCACGTAAGCACATAAGAAAAACATTAATTAATTGAGCTAAATCGGGCCAAATTGAGCTGACTCAACTGTTCTTGACTCGAGCCAAAGCCTAATTTTGACCAAGTTAAACCCAAAAACCTGGCCAGCCGATTCAATTATGTTACAGTCCTGTGAATCATGGAACAGGGACAAAAATGGAAAACATTACTGTAGTTGAAGTTGTACAGGGTTCTAACAAACAGTTTGCGTCACCGCAATTGGTACCTTCCTTTAGAGATTTGAGAAAAGTCTCACGGTAAAATTTGTTCATGAGGTAGATTAAAGAGATGCTCTTTACTTTTTCGTACATATGTAGTGGGCTGTTAAAATATTCTTAATCTCAGATTCAATGGAAACAAACTTCTACACAATTTAAAGTTAATATCATCTATTTGTTTTAGCTGTAAGATTATGCTGTGAGTTGTAAACCAACAAGTTACAAGGAATTATAACGAGTTTATGTAAAATAGTTGAAAGAAACTGCAAAAATGTTTTTCAAGCTATCAAAAGCTGTAGGTTTTGTTTGGTCCTTAGAAGATTTAGTGGAAAGAAAAATTAAAGGAAAAAAGTGTGAAGAACAAAAACCTAGAGAGAGTGAGTTTTTTTCCTCTTGTTTGGATTGAGAAAAAAATACAATAATTTAGATAAGAAATTTAAATGTTGATGAATTACTTGAATCTTGTTGATATTATCTTATCAATGCGAGGTTGGAGGAGGTCGAAAATTCATTTGGGAACTTCTCTCAAACTTTCCTAACAATTTTATGAGGAAAATTTTATCGCTTATTTTTAACAATTTTTTTCATCTAATTTTCTTCTATATTTTTTCTTTGTGATTTTCTCTAAACCAAACACACAAAAAAAGTTAATTTTCCAAATTTTTTTCTTTTCATCAAAATTCGAAGGTCTAAACGGAACATTAAGGAGCAACAAGAATATGCAAGATGACCTAGGTCAAAAATTAAAGTCGTCCAAAGCTAGGACACATGGGCATGGCTAAATCCAAACGCTGGGCCCCCTCCCCTAGTACTTGACGTAAACGAGACTCTTAGGCATGGATTCGGATCTATCAGAGCACTAGCAGCCAGTGCAAATTCAGGGAACGCGGGCCCCACAATGGCCACTTGTCAGCAAATGAGTGGTGGGAGAGAGGTGTGCCATGCGGGGAGACACGCCTGCCCGTGGCACCCCGCGGGCCACCTTTTTGAGTTTTTTAATATTTTTTTTGTTTTTTCTTTTTTTTGATGAAGTATATGATTTTTAAATAATTTAAAAAATAGGTTGTGTATTATGAGGTGGGTCCATGATAAATATTTTTATTGGATGATTAAAATTGAGTTCCATAGGTTGGAGAAGTGATGGAATGCAAGTTTCAAAATTGTGAAACTTTTGCTGACGTGGCAGGCCAGAGTTCCAAAAACTGGAACTGTGGCTGGGAATGCTCTCATATGAATACAAGCATACGAAGACCAGCCCAAGCAGCAGTCATGAAAAGGGAAACAAAAGCTATGTAAGTATTGATTGAATACAGATAAGAACATTTTAGGGACACATGGAAATTACATAATGTTTACTTGAAGGGGTAGCCTTCATCAATCATCAACAGAGAAGCACGGAATACATGAGACTAACTGTTAAATCACGTTTGCGTGTGAATGATGTTTGTGGCTGCCTTGCCTAGCCAAGGAATCAGCATTGCTTAAATAACCACTTTACAGGATACAAGCTTACAGGATTAGGAAACTAGAGCCTAAATTATTACAACTAAATATCTTAGTTTCCAAAGAAATGTAAAGTATAATATAAATACAAATACACCAATAATAGGACCCCTAACATTCCCCTTTAGGTTGGCGCATGAGAATTAAGAATGCCCAACTTGCCCAAAAGATAGTGGAACTGACGTTGACCCAACGTCTTAGTGAATATATCTGCCAACTGTTCGGTGGTAGGAGTGTGCTGAGGTTGAATCTCTCCCAAAACAATGCGCTCACGAACAAATGACAATCCACTTCAATATGTTTGGTGCATTCACGGAAAACAGGATTTTTGGCAATGTGAAGCGCAGCTTGGTTATCACAATGAAGATGAGCAGGCAGCACAGGGCAACCAAGAAATTTCAGAAGATTGCAAACCCATATTACCTTACTTGCGGGACTAGCCATAGCACGATGCTCCGCCTCAGTAGACGACCCAGATACGGTGGCCTGCTTTTTAGTTTCTATGAAATAGGAGTTTGGCCTAATTGAAGAAAGTATCCGATGACAGATCATCTTAACGTAGGACATCCAGCGCAATTGGAGGAGTAAGAGAGTTATCAGCAGGCAAAACAATCCCTTGGCCTCGGCAGGAATTGAGGTACTGTAACAAGCGTATAGCAACGTCCCACTGATTTTGATGAGGATCCTACATGAACTGACTCAAAATATGAACTGGATAGGTGAGATTCGGATGAGGATTGGTTAGATAAAGAAGACGCTCCACCAAACGACAATACCGTGATCCATCAGTAATAGACTCCCTGAATCAGAATGGAGACGATGATTTTACTCCATAGAAAAGAACGTCGGCTTAGCACTTAGCATGCCACATTCAGATAGAATATCCAGAGCATACTTGCGTTGACAAAGGTGTGATGAGCGAGCGACTTCAATACCAAGGAAATACTTAAGGGGCCTCAGATCTTTTAGCTTGGAGCACTGATGTAAGTATTGCTTAAAAACACGACATTGCTTGGAACTGCTTTCGGTGGGAACCAGATCATCGACATAGATAAGAATAGCTAAGAAGACATTACCATTTTGATATACAAATAAAGAATGATCCAAGTAGCACTATTGAAACCCATAGTCATACACGGTAGTAGCAAGCACTGATAAAGAATGAACCATTGTCGAGGTGCTTGCTGGAGCCCATATAAAGACTTTCTGAGCTTGCAAACGAGGTTGGACCTAGGGGGCCGAAATCCTGGGGGAGGTTTCACGTAAATCTCCTTATCTAGGTCCCCATGAAGAAATGGATTGCACACGTCCATTTGGTGCAACTTCCAACCCTTAGAAACAGCAATAAATAGAAGATAATGAACGGTTTCCATCTTGGCCACCGGAGCAAAAGTTTCATGATAGTATTCGCCTTCAACTTGAGTATTACCAACAACAACAAGGCGTGCCTTATGATGTTCAATGGTCCCATCAGCATGATATTTGATTTTGTAAACCCAGTTGTAACCAAGGGCTCTAAGGCAGAGATCTCTTGTGCCATAGGGGTAACATCTTTCACCACTTGAGAAAAATGCTGAGGCTCATTTTGAGAAGTAATAGCCGCTAATAAAGCACTATGGTTTGGAGAGAATTTATCATAACTAACATAATGAGTTAAAGGGTGGGACGTACCTGGAGGAGCCGATGGAGTGGGTGATGAGAGGGGTATTTCAATAGCATGACAGACATAATTCTAGAGATGCGCAGGAGGTCTTCGACTCCGTTGTGGACGGACCGAGGTAGAAGGATCTGGCTCAGGTAAATCCTCATGAGAGCGAACATGGGGCTTATCACTGGGCCGACCATGAGTGACCGCCACATCTGCAGTCTCATAGGCAAGCTGTGAAGGTCCATTATTGGTCTCACCTTCATGAATTTCGCCAGTCACAGTGAATTGTGGATGATAGGGCTATCAGTTTGTAAGGTGTCGTGGGCTGGTTCATCAAACATTTCAATAAATGGCCCAGTTGCTCGTCGATTGTCCATGTTTTCCTGACCCAAAATTTGAGAGCCTCTCGGCTCATGTTCAAATGGAAAAACATCTTCATAAAAGATCACATCCCGTGAAGTAAAAATTCATCTTTTCTCTAAATCATATACATGACATCCTTTTTGGCCAGGAGGTATCCCAAAAGAATACATTTGGTTGCTTGAGCACTGAACTTATCTCTGTTGGGCTCATGGTTATGGGCATAACACAAACACCCGAAAACTTTAAGACTTGCATAATTGGGCTTAACACCGAGCAAGACCTCATAGGGAGTTTTTGAGTGTAGAAGCTTGGTGGGGGTTTTATTTATAAGATATGAGGCGGTTAGGACACATTCGCCCCAAAGTTTAATGGGTAAGGAAGCTTGAAATCGAAGAGCTCTGGTAACATTCAAAATGTTTCGATTGTTGTGCTTTACCCTGCCATTTTGTTATATTGTCTACACAAGAGGTTTCACACAGGATTCCATTTTCCTGGAAAAAATTATGTAGTGGCTTTAATAAATTCGGTGCCATTGTCACTACGTATTCTTTTGATGGTTCCTCCAAATTGCGTTTTAACCATGGAACGAAATCCACAATTTTGTTGTAAGTTTCTGATTTATCGTTGAGGAGGAACACCCAAGTAGCTTTACTAAAGTCATCGACAATGCAAAGAAAGTAGTAACATCCACTAAAAGAAGGGTATCGTACCGACCCCAAAGGTCACAATGAATAAGGGAAAATGGTTTTTCTGCTCTTGCATTACTAGTAGGAAAAGGATTTCTGGTTTGTTTTGCTTTATATCATACATCACAACATCTTAAAGCATCTTTATTAAATTGAAACTCACAACTTGCTGAAATAGTAGACAAACTCCCAATAAAAGGGTTTCCAAGACGCCAGTGCCAAAGAACAGACTCCTCAGTGCTAATTGCTACAAAGCTCATGCCTCCTGCATTAGCTTTAAAGTAGTATACCCCATTTCTTATGTCACCCGTTCCAATCGGCTTCTTTGAGATAAGGTCCTATATCACACGAAAATCGGCTCCATAAGTAACAATACAGTTTTCAGCTTCAGCCAACTGCTGTACGGATGTTAAATTGCACATGAACGTAGGGGTATACAACACTTCTTTTAATATCAAACCACCCCCTAGGTTCACTTTTCCAGCCTTTTCGGCTACAATTATTCTCCCATCAGGCAAACAAATGTTAATAGGCTCGGAAAGAATATACAAGTTTGCGAAACCATGAATATTAGAGGTCGTGTGATGCTAAGCCCCGGAGTCAGGACCGATTGTGGAAGTGGAGACTTACCGCTCATCTTCTCTTTTCTCTCTCTATCTTTAGACATATTGACTGCTTCTACATGGCTGGGACTCAACCTAGTAAAGTTTTCGCTTGCCTGAAGGTCCTTCTCACCGTCAGGCAGAGCTGCGGAGAACACCTCTGCTTGGGTGCCAGCGTGGTTCGTGGTGCCTCCTCGTCTCACTCCATTTCCAGTCTGTGCACCGTCGTCCCCATCACGCATAGCTCCCTCTGAATTTCTACCTCCGAGTCGAAATCCTTCTTGACCACCTCGATTTGGACGGCGACTTTGCCAATTGGGCGGGTATCCGACGATTTCAAAGCACTAACTTCGTTCGTGCCCTAATTTCTGGCAGTAAGTACATCTGGGTCGATTTGGGTTTCTTGATCTGTTCATTGATGACGCTTGGAATGTTGATGCCGATGCCTCACCCACCATCTTTTTGTTCTCCATTCATTTTGCCAAAAATTGTTGTCTTTCTTCCCTGAGGACAACTGCATAGGCTTTGTTCAAGGTAGGTAGAGGCTCCATGGCCAACAAGTTCGATCTGACTATTCCGAATTGCTCGGTATCGAGACCCATCAAGAACTGATGCACGCGTTCACCTTCAACTAATCTGTTTAGATTGAAATCTTTGGTACAATTACAACTTGGCAAAGAGAGGTCAGCATCAAGTTCATCCCACAGTATCTTCAATTTCGTAAAGCATTCTGTGACAGATAAACTTCCCTAATTTGTGAGAGTAATATCTCTTTTCAATTGATGTATGCGGATTTCATTGCTTTGAGAATAGCAGTCTTTAAGATCCGCGCACAACTCCTCTGCAGTTTCTGCGTAAGCGACAGATCCATGAAGATTTTTGTCAGGCACGTTGTGTAGCCATGCTATCACCATTGAATTATATCTCTCCTTCTGGGGAGTTGATTTCTGGTTGAGTTAGCAATCCATCAACAAACACTAGCATGTTCTTCGATTTCAAGGCAATGGTCACGAGCCGACTCCAATTTGCATGGTTGTCTCCAGTGAATGTCACAGGGCAAATTATGTTCCCTGGATTATCAAAACCACACAAAGTAATATGGAGATTGGGGATCATTGATGTTGATCTCTGATTTCGGATTTTTGATTTATTATCACCCAGCGTGAATAGGTCAGCTTGGGATTGTAGCTTGTGTTCTGATATCATGTAAAACCACGTTTGGGTGTGAATGATGTTTGTGGCTGCCTTGCCCAGCCAAGGAATCAGCATTGCTTAAATAACCACTCTACAGGATACAAGCTTTAATAGAGCCTAAAATATTACAACTGAATATCTTAGTTTCCAAAGAAATGTAAAGTATAATATAAATACAAATATACCAATAATAGGACTTCTACCACTAACATAGCACAAAACTGATTACACAGCAGCTGAAGGATACTGGATGTCGACAAGGCAAAACATCTGTTAGCTCCTTCAAAATCGTCACATCTGTTACTCTGTTATTACAAGCTAAAGAACCGAGCAATGACAACCTTACCAATGCACTCACATCGACAAACAGCTCATTTACAATACAGAACTCGGTGAAGTGAGTTCCTAGTGTAAACAGTATACAAGATTGTACTGTAAACAAAACATCAGGAACCAGCGCCATTTGACGGAGACTAGCTATGAATACATGCGATCTCCCTCTGCATATTGTTTATATGGTTAGGCTAGTTTTTAGCATGATTCTTTGTTTCCGTCCCATCACCGCCAAATTTCTTTATTCGCAGCAAGTCTTAATGTTGTGGCATCTCCCAAAAAATTTCATCCAACATTGGAGTTCCCTCCTACTGCAGAGTGCAGAAGCTTTGACGTCCAGTGCGTATAAATGAACCAAATGGAAATCCAGAAGAAAATACGAGGTACCCATTAATCAGATGATAAGAAGTTCAAATGTGAATCATACAAGAAAATATGACTGCACCACTTCATGGTTGATTGCTGGCTGTAGGACCTGGTTGATTCAGGTCTCTAGCATTCAGATACAAGTACTTTGATTCTCCTTCAGAGGACGATGGTGCTGCAGAAAATCCAGCATAGTTCTTGTCTATCTTAGCTAAACANAGCTCAACTATGCGCTTGAAAAGAACAGATTTCTCAGCAAATGGTTGGGCAGCAAATTCTTCAAGCGGCATCCACTGTAAAGAAAGGGACGGT